>CAMPDV010004611.1:0-34433 GCA_946699065.1 Loxodes magnus
TATGTGTGCTAGAGGTATAAAACTTAGTCAATTATCTATTTTATATATCAAATATAAGCCAAATTTAAATCTTCGCAAAGCAGTACAATTATTAGAATTTAAAGAACAATAATTTTGGAAATTATCTATTTTACATTAATTAAATCACCCTAATTTTCTATTTAGTTCTCAACAATTAGTTTTTACCTGCCTTTAAAAGGTAATAAATCTAAGCATATAATAAAGTATAGATGAAGACTTTAGATGAATTAGAATGAAATAATAATAATTTGTATGAGATATAATATTAAGTTAATAATAATTAAACATCAAATATATAAGCTAATTAATTATTTAATCCTATTCATTAATTATATCATTAATATAAACCATATAACTATCAATCATAAAGGCTTTATAGTTTAATTAAAGCTATATTTCCCATTTATTAATCTATATTAAGGATAAATGTAAACCATTCTCTTATATGAAAATGTATTATTTACAAAATTTTAATTCTAAGAAGCCGATAATTCAGATATTTACAAATCACTTTAAGTCATAGTTAAGATAAATTTATCTTACTTTCTTCCTTAAAACTTACCTAAAAGAGATAAAGTTAAAATTATTTGAAGGTAATAATTAATAGAATGTCTCTATTTTAAATTAGCTTACAAATGAGGAAAATTTCTAATTATTAATATAAGCTACTATTATTTATCAACTAGGAAAAGTATATGATAAATCCTTTATTCTATATTTGTAAAGAAACTTATCAAATTTTAAATTGCTAATGCTTCTTATTTTTCTTTAGCTTAATTGACAGTCAGAAGATAAATATTGTAGTTCTGTGCTTTTATTATGAATCTTTTTGAAGTTATTTTAAAATATTTAAAGAACTAGTTGAAAAAAATTCCATAGCTATATGAGTAGACCAAGACTTTCAAATCCTTAAAAGAGGTTTAAAATAACAAAATATTAAAATAATATTCTATAACATGAAATAAAAGCAGAAGCGAAATAACTTTTTTGCTATTTAATTATTATATTTTACATCTAGAATCCTTTGAAAGTTTTGCAGGAGTTTTTCTTTTAGTGCATTGGTTTTGATAAAGTTGAATATTTGATTTTGAATTATTTATAGCCTGCATTATTGACTAATTTTGTATTTTTATAATAATTAAGAAGGAACTAAAAGTTAAAATGATATAATCTTTAAGAATTGATTATTTTAAAATAATGATTAAAGCTTTTTTTATTTTAATTTAAAATACATTTACAGCTATTATATTTCTTGACAGCTTTTAATTAATTTTAAAATGTTTACAACTTTTAGATAACTTTAAGCATAAGGAATATATTATGGATATCAGTTGCATAGCTTTTATAGGTAAAGTAATAGTTTAGATATTCTAAATTTATTTAATTTTCTAATATTTTAATTTTATATCCTAGTTTTTATCTTTTTAATTAATTCCTATCTTCTAATTATTTTTTAAAACCTTACCGTTAAGTGTATTTATTAGCTTCTAAATATTATCTTATTTTATCTATTTAAAATGCTAAGTAACTAGCATCTGTAATGATTGAGATTAAATAAATGTAATTATTTATCTAGAAATAAATTAAAAAGTTTATAATTAAGGAAATATAATATAAAGCTATTTAGTAACTTAAACTTTGCTTATGAAAAACTAGCTAGCACTATATGTATTTTTAATTTATAAATTTAATTATTCAAATCTTCAAAATTTATTTCTTTTCATCAACTCTATTATTATCCTATGCATCATTTCAATTAAATAGAAAATAATAAAGAAGCCACTCATTTAATTATGCTATTTATTTATAATTACATAGCTACTTTTGATTCAAATAGCTTAAATTAAGTTATTCAGATAAAATAGCTAAATATATTAATTTATTAATTTAAAATTTTAACTTTAATGAAAGTAATTTCTTAGTTACTAAGTTTAGTTAGATATTATTTCTAATATTCATTAAGCTATATAAATCAATAATCTAATTGCATATCCCATCCTCTAAAAAATATACTTCAAATTACTAAACTCAAATTATTCTTTTAGAGAAATTTCTAGATAAATATTATTTAACTTTATTATAAAGAATAATAAGCTTTTATTTTTTAAAAGACACACTATTAAGATAAATTAATTCTCATACTAAAAATAATAAAATGGATTAATCTCTTCGACTCTCAAAAAATTAACTTAGAAACCTAAAGAGAAAAGCGGCAAAAGAAATTTAGAAAAAATAATAACAATAGGAGGAGTCAAGCTCTTCTTCAGAAGGTAAAGTTATGGTAGGATAAATAGAGATAAGTTAACCTAAAAACGAAACTAATCAAAAACTTTAAATTTAATTAGACCAAATGTAAAAAGTAATCTCAAATTATGAAGAAACAACTTACAACTTAGGCGAAAAAATACGGGAACTAATGAGTAATATAGAAGATTAGAACAACGAATTACTAATACTTAGAAGATAACTTATTTGTAGCAAATTAATAACGGAAGAATAACTCTGAACTTAATCATAATAAAATTTTAAATACGACACAAAAATGGAAATAGAAAAAATACCAATAGAATTAAAAACAGAATTGAATCCAGAAAAAGAAATGATTGCTACAAGTTTCATTAAAAGATTAGAAAATATAGAAAATAAATTATCATAAAAAAGAACGAAATAAAGACAATAATACAAACTTTGTTGATGTTGCAAATCAAATCAACATATTTTAAAAAACTGTTGATAGTGAAAGAAAATAAACGAATAAGAGCAGAAAAGAACATGGAGACAACTCAATAAACTATGAATAACTCCAACAGGGATCTACAAATAAAAGCTTTTTGCAAGACCACTTGAACGGTTACAGTGGTAACCTTCCACTTAATAAAAAGGTCGTGGATCACACCCACGTTAAAAAAGCTGTCCGCAGGAACTGGTTGCAATTCCAGAGAATGCAAAACTCTACTAACTTTAAGTATATTATTATTATTATTATTAATTCTCATACTTTCATATAATAATATAAACAGTGTAAGCCTTAGAAATTATGTTTACCTTTTATATAATAATAACAAGTATAAAGCATCATAATCAATCCAATTATTTTACCTAAACCTATTATTAAATTATTAATCAATAAATACAAAATTTATTTTACAAATTAAAAGAGCTTTAAAGGGATCAAATTTAAATTAATTGCTTATAACTTATTTTTATTATTTCAATTATGAAATAGATTCTAAACCAAAATAACCTTTACTCTTATCCTCATTTCAAAGGTTGGCTGATAAACTTATTTTGTTAATAATTCTCAAACATCAGTTTAATTAGAAAAATAAGTCTATTTTTTTAATATTTTTATTATTTGCAAATCCCAATATTTTTAATTTATTCTTTGATAAAATCAGGTCTTTTAGAGCCTGCTTTAGATAAAAAATATTTCAAGCTACTTATATTAAAAAGAAAAATATATTTATATAAGTTATAATACTTTTATATTTTTAAAATCATTAAAGAACATTATTTAATTTATCGCTTTAAGTCATTGGATTTTTTTTATTTATTAATATTAATTTTTCTAATTTTCAGTGTATGCAAAATGCATACCTGCTTTTTGAACAATATCACTTTTTATTTTATACATTTTCGTATTATTAATTAAAACATTTACCATTTTGGTAGTTCTTTTACAATTTTTAATCAACAAATATTAAGGTCCATTTACAACTTTTCTTTTGATAGATATGTAAAATATTATACTATTGACTTTAAATTTTTTTCTTTTAGTTATTTAATTTAAATTTTCTTCTAAATGTATTTAATTCTTCAAGCTTTGGTAAAATATTGAGAATTTTTTATTTGTATTAGTAATTTCTATTTATTAAAGCTCTTGCTAGTCTTATTTATATTTTTATTAGTTTTATCTTATATTTATTTAATTCTTAATTAAGGTAATTATTTATAGTTATAATTTCATTTGCATATAATAAACTTGCTCTGATTTTAAACTAAACTATTGATATCCTTAAGAATCCTAAAGACTGATTTACATAAAATTATTTTAATATTAACAATATTTAAATAAATTACTATTTTAGTTTATTTATAACTTAGGAATTTATATTTTATATAAACAAATAAATAAATTTTATTATAGAGCGCGTAGCACTCTCGTTGGTGTGCAACTCTTTAAAAAAAAATGTTTCATACTGACAAGAATGTTTGTTACTGATAAAATTATCAGATACTGATAAACCTTGTTCAATACTGGTATAATTATTCAGTACTGATAAAAATGTTCAATACTGATATAATTTTAGAATACTCGTAATCTTTAATACTTGCTGGAGGTCCAAGGACATGGCAGGATTGTGTCTCATTGCATCACCAAAGCAGAGGACGACATGTGTCAATTATGGGTACTTAAATTCCCCACCTCTGATGAAGCTCGCAATATTATTTCTTTTTCATTCCAGAATTAAAAATAAACTAAGCCAAGCCAAGCCAAGCCAAGCCAGTGTCGAAGGTCTAAGAATCTTATGTCTCGAGGCCAAACCAAAGAAGAGGAAGACATAAAGTCAATTATGGGTACTTAACTTCCCCAACCTCTGATGAAGATGACCTTGTTGTTCACCTTCGAACAACTATGGAGGTTTTAAAAAAAAATATAATATTAAATAATTATAATTATGAGTTAATATCTCTAGTTATGCAAAAATGCTAAAGCATTAGGATTTATAACTATCTATCTAAATTGTTGTTTTTGCCTTCCAAAATTAAAAAAATAAAAATGCTTTAATTTGTTTTATTAGGTTCTAAATTTTAAAAATGTAGATAATTTTGTTTATTTTTATCTTTTGTTTTAATATTAATTTAACTTAATAAATTTTCTCTTTATCTCCTTTTATTAGTTCTAAATTATAATAATAATAATAATATAATTAAAGTAAGTAGAGTTTTGCATTCTCTGGATCTGCAACCAGTTCCTGCGGACAGTTTTTTTAATGTGGGTGTGATCCACGACCTTTTTATTAAGTGGAAGGTTACCACTGTAACCGTTCAAGTGGTCTTGCAAAAATCTTTTATTTTAGATCCCTGTTGGAGTTATCATAGTTTATTGAGTTGTCTCCATGTTCTTTTCTGCTCTTATTCGTTTATTTTCTTTCATAATCAACAGTTTTTTAAAATATGTTGATTTGATTTGCAACATCAACAAAGTTTGTATTATTGTCTTTATTTCGTTCTTTTTTATGATAATTTATTTTCTATATTTTCTAATCTTTTAATGAAACTTGTAGTAATCATTTCTTTTTCTGGATTCAATTCTGCTTTTAATTCTATTGGTATTTTTTCTATTTCCATTTTTGTGTCGTATTTAAAATTTTATTATGATTAAGTTCAGAGTTATTCAACTGTTATTAATCTGCTACAAATAAGTTATAAAATAAGAATTAGTAATTCGTTGTTCTAATCTTCTTTGTTATTCATTAGTTCACGTATTTATTCGTCTAAACTATAAGTTGTTTCTTCATAATTTGAGATTAATTTTTACGTTTAGTCTATCAAAATTAAAAGTTTTTGATTAGTTTCGTATTTAGGTTAACTTATCCTTATTTATCCCACCATAACTTTACCTTCTGAAGAAGAGCTTGACTACTCCTATTGTTATTATTTTGATAAATTTCTTTTGCCGCTTTTTTCTTTAGGTTTGTAAGTTAATATTTTGAGAGTCGAAAATATTAATACAATTGTATATAAGTATGTTATTTCTTTGAATGTTTAAACTTATAAAAAAAGCATTTAAAGTATTAGCAAACAAGAAAAAACCCTTTAAGTTTATCACTAAATAATTTATCATAGCTTTTCATAATTTTTTAGGAATTTTATCTTTTTTCTATTTTTTTAAACTTACTTTTTTTAATTTAAAATTTGTTTTTTCAATTTTATTTTTTAATCTTTTTTTAAATTTAGAATTTTTTTATGATGCGTAAAATATTTATGATAAAAGATTTATGATGGAACTGTCTAACTCAAAGAAAGAAATGTTTTAAAATATGTTCAATTTTCATAAATTGTATAAGAGTAGAAAACTGAATAAAATGATTTAAAAATGGAACATTAAATATGATTTATAAGTTACTTAAAAAATAATACTCTTTGTTTAATATTTTTTATTCTACTTTAAAAACGATTTATAATCAGAAAATACACGATGAAAAGATATAGATTAAAATATATTTTTAGCATGAAAAATAAATATTTTGTTATTAAATATCGCATTCTTTAATTACATCTTTATCATGAGAAATTTATTGATAGAAAGTTTAAAATATCACATAGTTATCAATATTATTGTATGAATTTCTTAATTTTGATTAAAGAATTTTAACAACTATTATTCCTTTATGGAAAGATTAAAGTTATAATTGTTTACTATCCTAAAGATAAATTTATTTTAAATATAGAGTTACAACGAAATAAATTTAACACTTAAATTGGTTATCATAACATTACTTTAGACTAATTCATATAATATTGAAAATATTTCTTAAATATGAAACGTATCTTTCGAGTAACACTATTTACTTGTTTAATAAAGCAAGCTTAAGTAAATATATATAGAAATATAACAACTTTTATTAAATGATAACTATTTTAGCTAAATGTAAGTTTAAAATATTTAAAAAGGTATTATTTTGATAAATAGAAATAATAGTGAATCATAAATATAATAATGATTATAATAGATTCAAAATTGTATATAAGTATGTTATTTCTTTGAATGTTTAAACTTATAAAAAAAGCATTTAAAGTATTAGCAAACAAGAAAAAACCCTTTAAGTTTATCACTAAATAATTTATCATAGCTTTTCATAATTTTTTAGGAATTTTATCTTTTTTCTATTTTTTTAAACTTACTTTTTTTAATTTAAAATTTGTTTTTTCAATTTTATTTTTTAATCTTTTTTTAAATTTAGAATTTTTTTATGATGCGTAAAATATTTATGATAAAAGATTTATGATGGAACTGTCTAACTCAAAGAAAGAAATGTTTTAAAATATGTTCAATTTTCATAAATTGTATAAGAGTAGAAAACTGAATAAAATGATTTAAAAATGGAACATTAAATATGATTTATAAGTTACTTAAAAAATAATACTCTTTGTTTAATATTTTTTATTCTACTTTAAAAACGATTTATAATCAGAAAATACACGATGAAAAGATATAGATTAAAATATATTTTTAGCATGAAAAAATAAATATTTTGTTATTAAATATCGCATTCTTTAATTACATCTTTATCATGAGAAATTTATTGATAGAAAGTTTAAAATATCACATAGTTATCAATATTATTGTATGAATTTCTTAATTTTGATTAAAGAATTTTAACAACTATTATTCCTTTATGGAAAGATTAAAGTTATAATTGTTTACTATCCTAAAGATAAATTTATTTTAAATATAGAGTTACAACGAAATAAATTTAACACTTAAATTGGTTATCATAACATTACTTTAGACTAATTCATATAATATTGAAAATATTTCTTAAATATGAAACGTATCTTTCGAGTAACACTATTTACTTGTTTAATAAAGCAAGCTTAAGTAAATATATATAGAAATATAACAACTTTTATTAAATGATAACTATTTTAGCTAAATGTAAGTTTAAAATATTTAAAAAGGTATTATTTATAAAATCCTAAATTTTTTAATTCTTGTTGCTACTATTTAAAGTTTAGATTAATTGTAGTGAAACATATGTATTTATAATTTTTAACTTCTTTTTAAATTGAATTTTTTAAATTATTAAAAAAACTAAAACTAGAAATGTAGTTTATATTCATACATCGTTAAAATGATAATTAAGCTTTTTTCAATTTAAGATAAACTTATTCCATCTTTATTAAAATTTCTTAGAAAATTTTTTAAATTAAACTTACAGTTAGCATCATAAAAAATATAGATTAACCAACAATAAAAATTAGATTTATTAATTAAATTAATTAAAAATAAAAAATAAGATATTTATAAATTAGATATCTAAATACCAATATTATTAATTATTTATTATAATTTTTAATTAAACCAAACTTATCAAATTAGAATTTAATATGCTTAATGATAACTGCTTTAAATATAATTTAACAATATTTAAAAAATTACTATCAGTAACTTAATAAAAGATCAAATTGTAGCTTAAAATAATAAAATAGTTCTTATAATATATTATTTTTAGGACAGATATTTTGAGTTTAAATTTGAATGAAATAAATTAATTTTATTATAAAGTGAGTGGCACCTCGTTAGTGCGCAGCTCTTGACATAACTCAATATATGTCATTTCTTCAAGTAAGCCTTCTCGTAATAGAAATTCTTCTCTTATTAGTTACATATCTTGCTTATTTTCCTCTATACAATCTCTTGTTCTTCTGTCTTGTATCTATCTATGCTTTATTAGATGTTTATTGCAAGGTTAATTTGTTTTTTCCTACATATCTTAGTAATTTTAATTTCTAATTATTTTCTTCTTGATTAAGCTTTTATACACTCATAAAATTTATCCTTTTCCTGCTCTATAGTATTTTGTTTTCTATATATCCTCTTTTCCTTTTTTCAAATATATCTTTGATATAATATTTTATTATAAAGTAATCTTTAGCTCTTTTTTACTGTTCTTAGGTTCTAATGAATTTCTGGAATTTGGCCGTACCTCATATTATATAAAATAGTTGCATTCCTTATCTCTCTACTGGTATTGCTCTAAGATTTGAGACACATGATTATCTTCTTGTTTGTATTCTATTAATAAAAGATTTATATTTGAACTATATATTTATTGTAGCTATGATATTGTAAATATAATAACCTATAAATCTTATAAATAAACAACAAAAGTTTATAGGATTAAATAACTAAAAAGTATAAGATTATTGATTAATATTTTAAAGAATTTTCTAAATAATTAAATAAAAACAGTCTCACTTATTTCTTATCGCCTTATATAGGGACTTCTTAATGTTAAAATCAATATTAAAATTGACTTTAACTATATAAAACTAGAATTAAATGACGAAACATAATTTACTTACACACGATTAACTTTTAATATATAAATTGAAAGAATCAATTGCTTATTTACTTGCGTTTATCTTAGTTTTATTTATATCAACTTCAATTTTAAAATTCCTAAAGCAAAACTATCTTATCTAAGTTTATCTTACTCAAAAGAATAATTTAGCTTTTAAATACAATATTCAATTATTTCTATTTTGCAATATATATTTAGAACTTAATGTTTCTATATTAACTATTGAAAAGCTAATTCAAATTAACCAAATAACTCCCATCTTTCCAACTTATACTAATTGCTTTATCAAGAATACCTCAAATTATTTTGAATTTATGGAAGAAATAAACAACTTAAACAAAAGCAAACTCATGAAACATTTGGCAAATAAGAGAAGATTCAATTTGTCTATGATATTTAAGAAAACTTATCTTCTTTTAATCATAAAACAGGAATAAAAGTGAAAGCCAAATTACTAGATGCAAAAAATATAGAAGCATAACTAGAAAATAGAACTATTTTCATAAAATAAATACTAACTGAAAATTCAATAGAATCAAATAAAACCAAATTTAATATGATGGATGAAGAGAAATAAAAACATTGCACAAAAAATATGAAAACTTAAAAATTTTTATTTAAGCAATTAGAATAAAATATCAGAGTAAATTAAAACCTAAAAATATTTATGTTTTATAAATTCTAAATATTTCCTATTATATTTGATCTTATCAAATAAACATTATCAAGATTTTAAATTTTAATTAAAAATAAACCATTTTAAAAGTTTCTTTCATAACTATAAATTAAACATACATAATGAAAAATTAGTAAAATTATTTTACTGCATTTAATAACAAAATTAATAAATATTGTATTTAAAAGTTACATCATGTGATTATGTAGATGTTGTATCCCTACATTATTTAAATGCTAAAAATACTTATAGTAACATCAAATAAATTTAAGTCTTTTATTTTATGGTATTTCAACCTCGCCTGGAAGACTGGAGTTTATGTTAACGAATGTTAAACAAAATGTATGGGACCGCAAAATTTAGAGATATTGAGAACTCGGATTCTTCTGGTTTACCTTTCTCTCCCTTCCAGTTCTTGTCTTAACACATCTTTCTTTATTTTAAAGATTTCTCAAATTAGACTGAATTACATTTGGTTTAAGATTGCATCTTCTTGATTCCTATTGCATTTTTCTTGAATCATAAAGTTTAGTTTTTTCTGTTTGAATTTCTAAAATTTTCGATATAAATGTCATTAGATTTCAATAAAAAAGAACTTTTTACCAATCGAATATTGACTCTTATTTCTTTAAGGCTTTAAATTTCTTCTTCTTAAAAAAAGGTTAATTTATATACTCTCTATTCTCTTTTTAAAGTTGTTATTTTTACTAGCTTTCTAATTTTATTATTCCATTTTCAAATTCTGTCCACTTGCATAGTAAGGATTAGATTGACTGCTTTGATTTTATGAAATGATTCAGAAAGCATTTAATAATCTTTCCTGGAACATGAATCTTGATAAAATTAACTAATGATAGATAAGATTTTACGTTAGCTTGTAATTGTCCTTTTTAAACTTTCTGACCCTTCTTGGAGGTTCAGTAACAATTTAAAAGGAATAAAATGATAAAAATAAAATAAATTAAATCATTAACCTTGTAACGATGGATTGACTAAAAAAACATCTTTTTTCACTAATAAGGAAAATGTTGTTGCATTAATAAAAAAATAGTCATCTTCTTTTAACTTTCAAGTCATTTGATAATGAGAAAGAGGTAAACTATGAGGAAAGTAAAATCTAAAGTTGTATTCGGTTTTCCAAAAATCCATTGAAGAGTGAAAGAAATAATGCCTAAATCTTTTATCTGACTTTTCATCTTCAACCGACTTTTCCCAGAGATTAATCTATACTATCTTATTAATAATCAAAATTAAATGACTACAAGCTCTGAATTATTTTAGAGAAACTCATATTCAAACTTTTTATCTATTTTTCCGTCTTAAATCTACTTTTCACAGAGATCTTAACTCTATTACTTTAATTAAATTCTAACCTCAATTACTTTTGAATTGTTCTACATGTGAGAAACTAATATTCAGACTCTGTATCTTGCTTTCCGTAATAAATCTACTTTTCAGAGAGATCTTAACTCTATTATTTTGATTAATCTCTACATTCAATTATTTTTGAATTGTTCTACATTAGAGAAACTCATATTCATTCTTTAGACTTTTCTTATCTAACTTACTTTTCACAGAAATCTTAACTCTAATACTTTATTAAAATTCGGCATTCCATCCTTTAATTGTAACGATTTCTTGATGATCTTTGAGATTTCAGATTTTTATCGATTTATCTTTTGATCCACTAGCAAGGAATTGACCATCAGGTGAGAATGAGATACTGCTTACTGAGTCGGAATGTCCTTTAAGTGTAACGATTTCTTGATGATCTTTGAGATTTCAGATTTTGTTAGATGTATAAGATATCACAATAGCAAGGAATTAAACATCAAGTAAGAATAAGATATTGTTTACTGAGTCTGATGTCTTTTAAGTGTAACGATTTCTTGATTGACTTTTTGATTTCATATTGTTATATATTTATCATTTGATCCACTAGCAAGGAATTGACCATCAGATGAAATGAAATACTTTTTACTTATTATGACTGTCCTATAAGTGTAACGTTTTCTTAATTATCTTATATATTTTCATTTAAAAATTGATTCATTAAAGTTTCAAAAATGCTTCATATTTATAGTATATGCTTAGGCATTTTTAATAATTTTTTATATTTTTTGATATCATTTTTATATTTATCTAATACTTTATTTATTTTTAATTTCGATTATAAAAGTTTTAAGTTTTTTAAAGCTTTGCAGTCATCATTCCAATTATTGAGTCTAACTTCTGCTCTTATAAGTCGATCTTCTCCTAGATCATATCCACTTTTTACATCTTCTCCTAGATCATATCCACTTTTTACATCTTCTCCTAGATCATATCCACTTTTTACATCTTCTCCTAGATCATATCCATCTTCTCCTAGATCATATCCACTTTTTACATCTTCTCCTAGATCATATCCACTTTTTACATCTTCTCCTAGATCATATCCATCTTCTCCTAGATCATATCCATCTTCTCCTAGATCATATCCACTTTTAACATCTTCTCCTAGATCGAATCCATCTTCTCCTAGATAGAATCCACTTTTAACATCTTCTCCTAAATCGAATCTACCTTTTACATCTTCTCCTAAATCGAATCTACCTTTTACATCTTCTCCTAGATAGAATCCATCTTCTCCTAGATTGTATCTACTTTTTTAATTTGTTTCTCAATAGAATCCAATTAGTTATTCTTTTCTTCAATCTTTGTATTTATTTTGTTTTCAGTATTTTTTATGCATTCTCTTACATCCGCAACTTTGCCTTCCCATCCAAAACTATCATCTTGGAATAAATTGTCACATATATGAAGATATTAGGCCTTATTTTGCTTATTTCCAAGTGAAAGGATCTATTCAATCTCAAGAATAACTTCAGTCATTTCTTGATAATCATAGTAGACTTGCTAAATTTAAAATTCATCAAATGAATCTCCTAAAATAGAGATGATCATATTAAGCATTAGTACTACATTTAAAATAATAGCTAAAAAGAATGTAGTGTACTGAATGTCTAAATCATCTTTTATAAAATAATCAGATTCGCCTACTATTAATCCAAAAGAGGCTATTCATAAGTTTTTAAACGTAATATCATCACCTTTCGCTGTTACATTTAAAAGACCAAATGATAATGTTGTGTAAACTAGGATAGAAAGAAAATATCTTATTTTATAAAGAGAGTCAATAATCAGTTTTATATAATATCTAGTTTGAGAAAATGCTCTGAAACCAGTAATCCCACGTAGCACGTTTAGAAGTAAAAAAGTTCAATTAAATGTTTCGAATGCGATGTTGTTATATTAACAATAAATTCATGGTATCATACAAATAATTCTTGTTATATCAATAAGATTCCATGGATCCTTAAAATATTATATCTTTGTAGCTTTAACTTGTAACAACTCTCAAATCAATAAAACTAGGTTGACTGAAATCAATGAAACCAAATCTAGATATAAAAATTAAAAGGATTTATTCATCAACACAACAACCAAAAAAAGATTCATTCATATTAAAATAGAAAATCAAAACGTTATGTATCATGACTAGTTTCACTTAAAATCGATGTAACTTTTTATTATCTTATGCTTATATAAATCTTTTTCCTAAGAATTGAGAAAAGATTTTAATAAATCTATACTATTTTCGGATCCAGGTTCAGAAGGTAATTTAAATAAAGAAGTGGAAATTCTTAGATGTTCTCAAGGCTATATTTATGACCAGCAGTTTAAAGAACTAGTGCTATTACTTTTATCATTACTTTATTTATCATTCAGTTAATTTGAAGTATTTTTATTTTTAAAAAGGTCAAAGTATTAAGCAAAATAATCCTAAAATTTAATGCGATTATTTGTTTCAATATCAAGAAAATCATGTATATTTTTATCAAAATAAAGACAGGAATTAAAAAAGTCATTTAGCTTTAAAGAAGAGTTCGTAATAATAAAAGCAAAATCTTCCTCAAGAGAAAAAAAACTAGATCGTTGTTATGAAAAATCAGTCAAATTAATTCTAGAAATAAAATCTAAGAGTAAATCAGTAATATTTTAATGCTACTAAGCAATTGAATAATATAAAGGTGAATGACCAAAAAAGTCAACAGAAATTAAAATATCTTAATGCTCCAAGGCTTTTTAAACATAATCGTTCAAACCCAAAAAACTAGCCAAATGAAGAGGAGAGAATAAAAAGGAAGTCATCTTAATATTTTAGAAAGACATGAGTTCAGGTCTTCTAAAACAAAAATACTACCAAATTCTTAAATATTATAGCCTTTAAGTATTTTAGAGCGGAATAAATCCCATAAACAAATGAAAGGCAAAATAATCAGCTAAAAAGGAAACTCTGAAAAAAGATTTAGGACTCAAAAGAAAGTAAATGCAACAAATTTAGATAGTTTTATCATTTGATCCACTAGCAAGGAATTGACCATCAGGTGAGAATGAGATATTGTTTACTCCTTCCGAATGTCCTTTCAGTGTAACGATTTCTTGATAATCTTTGAGATTTCAGATTTTGATAGTTGTATCTCATGATGCACTTGCAAGGAATTGACCATCAGGTGAGAATGAGATACTGGTTACTGATTCTGAATGTCCATTCAGTGTAACGATTTCTTGATAATCTTTGAGATTTCAGATTTTGATAGTTGTATCATTTGATCCACTTGCAAGGAATTGACCATCAGGTGAGAATGAGATACTGTTTACTCCTTCCGAATGTCCTTTCAGTGTAACGATTTCTTGATAATCTTTGAGATTTCACATTTTGATAGTTTTATCATATGATCCACTAGCAAGGAATTGACCATCAGGTGAGAATGAGATACTGTTTACTGATTTTGAATGTCCTTTAAGTGTAACGATTTCTTGATAATCTTTGAGATTTCAGATTTTGATAGTTTTATCATATGATCCACTAGCAAGGAATTGACCATCAGGTGAGAATGAGATACTGTTTACTGATTTTGAATGTCCTTTAAGTGTAACGATTTCTTGATAATCTTTGAGATTTCAGATTTTGATAGTTTTATCAGATGATCTACTTGCAAGGAATTGACCATCAGGTGAGAATTAGATACTGTTTACTCCTTATGAATGTCCATTCAGTGTAACGATTTCTTGATAATCTTTGAGATTTCAGATTTTGATAGTTTTATCAGATGATGCACTTGCAAGGAATTGACCATCAGGTGAGAATGAGATACTGTTTACTCTATCTGAATGTCCTTTAAGTGTAACGATTTCTTGATAATCTTTGAGATTTCAGATTTTGATAGTTGTATCATATGATGCACTAGCAAGGAATTGACCATCAGGTGAGAATTAGATACTGTTTATTGATTCTGAATGTCCTTTAAGTGTAACGATTTCTTGATAATCTTTGAGATTTCAGATTTTGATAGTTTTATCAATTGATCCACTAGCAAGGAATTGACCATCAGGTGAGAATTAGATACTGTAAACTGAGCCTGAATGTCCTTTAAGTGTAAATATTTCTTGATAATCTTTGAGATTTCAGATTTTGATAGTTGTATCAGATGATGCACTAGCAAGGAATTGACCATCAGGTGAGAATGAGATACTGTTTATTGATTTTGAATGTCCTTTAAGTGTAACGATTTCTTGATAATCTTTGAGATTTCAGATTTTGATAGTTGTATCAGATGATGCACTAGCAAGGAATTGACCATCAGGTGAGAATGAGATACTGTTTATTGAGTCTGAATGTTTTTTAAGTGTAACGATTTCTTGATAATATTTGAGATTTCACATTTTGATAGTTTTATCAATTGATCCACTAGCAAGGAATTGACCATCAGGTGAGAATTAGATACTGTTTATTGATTCTGAATGTCCTTTAAGTGTAACGATTTCTTGATAATCTTTGAGATTTCAGATTTTGATAGTTTTATCAGATGATGCACTTGCAAGGAATTGACCATCAGGTGAGAATTAGATACTGTTTATTGATTCTGAATGTCCTTTAAGTGTAACGATTTCTTGATAATCTTTGAGATTTCAGATTTTGATAGTTTTATCAATTGATCCACTAGCAAGGAATTGACCATCAGGTGAGAATTAGATACTGTAAACTGAGCCTGAATGTCCTTTAAGTGTAAATATTTCTTGATAATCTTTGAGATTTCAGATTTTGATAGTTGTATCTCATGATGCACTTGCAAGGAATTGACCATCAGGTGAGAATTAGATACTGTAAACTGAGCCTGAATGTCCTTTAAGTGTAAATATTTCTTGATAATCTTTGAGATTTCAGATTTTGATAGTTTTATCAGATGATGCACTTGCAAGGAATTGACCATCAGTTGAGAATTAGATACTGTTTATTGATTCTGAATGTCCTTTAAGTGTAACGATTTCTTTATAATCTTTGAGATTTCAGATTTTGATAGTTGTATCTCATGATGCACTTGCAAGGAATTGACCATCAGGTGAGAATGAGATACTGGTTACTCCGTTTTAATGTCCTTTAAGTGTAACGATTTCTTGATAATCTTTGAAATTTCAGATTTTGATAGATTTATCAATTGATCCACTTGCAAGGAATTGACCATCAGGTGAGAATGAGATACTGTTTACTGAGTCTGAATGTCCTTTAAGTGTAACGATTTCTTGATAATCTTTGAGATTTCAGATTTTGATAGTTTTATCAGATGATGCACTTGCAAGAAATTGACCATCAGGTGAGAATGAGATACTGTTTATTGAGTCTGAATGTTTTTTAAGTGTAACGATTTCTTGATAATCTTTGAGATTTCAGATTCTGATAGTTTTATCAGATGATCCACTAGCAAGGAATTGACCATCATGTGAAAATGTGATACTGTTTACTGAGTCTGAATGTCCTTTAAGCGTAACGATTTCTTGATAATCTTTGAGATTTCAGATTTTGATAGTTGTATCATCTGATGCACTTGCAAGGAATTTACCATCCCGTGAGAATGAGATACTTTTTACTGTGCCTGAATGTCCTTTAATATTCATTTTTAAAATTTTATCAGTAATATTTTATTCTTAGTATTGCATATTTTTTGCTGTTTCATTTATTTTTTTCAATGCTTCTTATTATCTTCTTTTTTTTATTGCATCTTCACGTTAATTTAAAAGTTTTATTATATCTGGGTAAACACAATCGAAATCGATACAGTTAAAAGTTTCTTAAAAACTTTTCATAGAAATTTTTATTGTTTGAAAAAGTTTTCTTATTTAAACGTTTTTTAAACGCCTTTCGCTATCTCAAATGGCGTTTAATTTACGTTTTAATTTTAAAATATTTTCATTTTTTTCAATTTTTAGATTTTTGCCTTTGCCTATTTTGAATTATGTCTTCCTAGCATAATGAATCTTTTATTTTTATTATATTTCTCTAATTTTTAGTTTAAAATATGTCATCTGATTTTAATAAGATTTAAATTTTATTTCTTCAAATTTATAAATTTTTTATTTTTTTACTTTTTACTTTTTATGTTTAATTTTAATAATTTTGTTTGCATTTTCTTTGAAAAAATTTACTTTTTTATTTTGACTATTTAATATAATAAATTCAGAATTACATCAACTTTAATTTCATTTTAAGTTGAACGTGTATACATTATTAAAAAAATCTACTCTAAAAGATCAGTTAAATTATAAAAGCTTTGTTAAAGCCTTTATAGTCAGCCTTTTGACCTATTCTATCAGATTATTTCAATTATTTTTCCATAAACTTCCACTATGCTTAGTTAGGTGGTATGACACTTCATATGTGCATCATCTTTTAATATTCTGAATATTATTAATCTTGCATGTAGCGTTCCTAATTATTTCTCCAAGGATTAAGATTTGAATTAAAGAGTTTTTTATATAAATTTTGTCGCTTTATGTTGGATATACCTTAATTAGATTTTTAAAATTATCTTTAATGTTCTTTCTATAAATTTCACTTTATTAGTAGCAGTATTTTCATAGGTGTTAATTATTGCACATGTAGTATTTTATTCTTCTTTTAGTCTATTATTCCTGTAACACTTATTTAATTTAAATTTATTAGTTATTTTAAATTAATAGTTACTGTTATATAAAATGGCTAGCTTCAACAAGGGTTTTTTACCACCTCCTCAGAACAGGAGAGAAAACCAGAAACAAATATTCTCACCACATCTTCTTCAACTTATCGCTCAGCTTAACAAAAATAACCAAAACAACAAAATAAATTAGAAGAACTAATAAAAAATACTAAATCCTACAAATTAATATAAAACGGACTTCTTCCATCAAAGGACAAGCAGGAACTGAGACAAAAATTCAGAACAGAAAATTTAACACAGCTCTCAACGCCTCCATTGAAAACTGAAAAAAGAGACCACTCAACTGAATCGATAAAAATAATAACGAAGAAATAAAAAATAAACGAAGAAGGTAAAGTACGATAATTTAATATAGATCCTATTACCTTTGACTTAGACAACATTGAAATAGAACAAATGAACTCTGAATAGATGAAATAGCTGATTCATCTACTTATTAGAAACATAAAAAACTCGAAGAGGAATTAAACTCCCAGAAGGAAGAGATGTTTACAATAAGTCAGGATATGATAAACTATGAAGATGATGACGAAGTCCATATGGTAGACCGAAGAGCTAAAATCGGAGTCTATGAGTCAATTTAAAATTTAGAGAATGATATTTGAGTAATGCAAGAGTAAGACGAGAAAAACTGAGTAAAATTAGATTCCAGATTTAAATTAATAGAAGAAAACCTGTAGAAGCCTTCTTAAGGAATTCCAAATGGAAATAGAGAAACAAGAAAAGATATTTCCTATAGCAAGGAAAAGATGCTACATTTGCAGCAGCACTTGACATCTATGGCGAAAATGTCCCAAATAGAAAAGAATAAGAATGAATATTTGGAGTAATTTTAACTATTAGCAACTGAAATGGCGAGCGACGGAATTCTTCCAATTGGGAAATGGGAAAATCTGGAAAAAAAACAAATTCTTAACTCTGACTATTAAAAAGAGAGAAGTCCAGGAAAAAGAGCACAAGGAACGAACATGCAGGAAAGGAGATTTTATACATTTAAAACTTCAATTAAGCCGGAAGGCGAACAGTTATTTTAATGATTTAATGATTTAATAGTTACTGTTTATTTTAATTTGAGTCTTCGTTTTATATTTCCATAGAATCTGATTGGTTCTGTTAAAAAGAAAATGTTGTTACCTGAATTTATTATTAAATTAAAAAAGTCTTTGTTCCAGTTTGTTTCTATTTCTTATGTTGATTAATATTGTTTCTTAAGCAAAGACGTTATAATTTTTCTACTTTATCAGTGAGGTATCTTTTTTTGAACTTAAACTCTTTCAATGACTAAGATAATATTTCTATTTGCATTTGTGTCAAAAGCTATTTTAATATTTCCAAGTGGTTAATGTTGGTCATATAAATAATTCTTCTCCCTTTTACTCATTGTAATTATTTTTATTTTTTAGTTTTTAGATAATTTTCCTGTTTTAGCGTTTTGTTAAAAGTTCGGCAATTTCTTAGAAAGCATTTGATATATACATAAATAAAATAAGATATGAAATATAATTGTTAAATACTTATTCTTTATTTTATTAATTTTAAAATAAAACTTTTTAATTTTATCCTTTAGACAAAATTTTAGAATTTTTAAAATATTCTTAATGGATAAAACATAGAATTATATAGAATTAATTATTAGTTATTTCTAACTTCATCAATATAACACTAAAAATACTTAAAAATATATCTAAAATCTTATTTCTAAAATAATAAAAATAAAAGCATTCCTTTTATAATTATTTGCTACATTTACTTTCGAAAAGACAGTAAATGTTTACCTTTAAAAAGTTGTATTATTTAAGAGTTTAATCTATTTAAAATTGTATTTAAAGGCTTTATAAGTTAATTAAAGAATATTAAATTCTTAATAACAAAGATATTACATTAATTAAAGCAAATAGTTGCTAATTAAGCTATATTTAATTAGCTTTGCTATATAAATTAAAATATTTTATTTTCATTTTTAAATAGAAATTATCATTTTTTATATTAAGTTATTTTACATCCTAATAAAATTATTATAAGTTAACAGAAAACATTTATAGTTTCTTGCAATAAGCCTCTTATAAACAGGATCCATCTAAATTTATAATCAACTAAATATTCTTCAAGAATCAAAGTTATGCAAAGGAGAATTTTAAACTTTTAAGAAACATAAAAGAACTAGAAGGAAAAAACGCATACCTAATAGCAAACACCTAAATTCTAAAAACGAAAATTTCCAACAAGTTTATTTGAGAATTGAACAAATAGAATTCAATCGATTAGCTGAATTGACTGAAAGTTTGTTTTTAAAAGTACAACAACAAATAATCCCATACATGTGAAACCGAATCTATAACCTGCTAAAATTACTATGGTAAAAAATAGAAAGTAATGCTGATACTGCAGAAAATATGGTCATATTTTAAGATAATGTTATAAATTTTAATAAAAATAAGAATTATAAAGCTTTAAGTTATGGAAATCCATAATTAATTTATACTGCATCCAAAAGGACTAGTATATAGAAAAAAGATGCATATTGGAAGTGAAATACTGATGGACGTTTCATTTGCACAATAAAGAAAATTAGATAAATGGTTGTAATTGGACTTGATTGAAATTAGTTTCCAATGATCAAGAGTGGAGAACGCACTACAGTAAGATTTGCATTTTAAAAAAGTGTCCCTGACTGGAAATAGAAATTTTAACAAAACTATTAAACTTTTTAAAAATGATGAACCAATGAGGGTGGTATCACTATAATTAATTATTATTATTATTATTATATTATTATATTTTTTAATAAAATTGTTTTTTAGTAAATATAAAGACTTAAAATAACTTTTTCCTGTTATTATAAAGCTTTCTCTTTAATTAAAAAATTACCAAATTATTTTTATTCATATTATAAATTTTATGCAGAAAATGAATATATAAATGCTAGATAAATTTGTAATTTGATGAAGAATTATTTTCGAGTAAATAATCAGCATTTTAAATAAGAAAGTTAAATTCTCATTTTTTTAGAATAAAGCTTTTTTAAAGTATTTGAAAAAAAAAGAAAAATAATTCTTTCAATTTATGTAAAATTTTAATATCTTTAATATCAAATAAAAAAATTGATAGAATGTAAATCATTATTTATTTTATGAAATAAAAAAATGGCAGAAGGTCTCAAGAAGGACTTTTTGCAGGCTCCATAGATAAAGGAGCAAAAAGCAGAGACTTTTAATTCTTCATCCATCACGTCTTCTTTAATAAAATAATAATCTTCTTAATCTTAATAACCTCCAATAGTTGAAAATTTAAGATAAAATAAGAACTTAAATAGGCATAAACAGAATAAAATTAATAATAAAATACTGACTTTCTTCCTAAACCGAGACCAAGTAACTATAGGAAATAAGAGAATCCAAAAACGATGCAAAAACAGACAAATGAAGAATAATTATTAATTGAAAGTCTTTTGAAATATGTACGTATTCTGTAAGAAGAAGTAAAAATATTAAGATAAGAAAACAAAAAATTACTAGAAAAAAGTTAAAACACTGAAGAAAGACTAGTCTAAGAAATCGAATTATAGCAACTTGGACAAAAAAGAATAGAGCCTCTAATCTAAGAAATAAAAATGGAAGTAGAAGACGATAGGCAAAAAGAACCAACCAATATTAGAAGGATTCTCAAGAGATGTTACCTATGCTAATCAAGATTCCATAGATTCAAGAGTTGCAAGATATACAAGGAAAAGATGAAGAGAAACAGCGAAGAAGTCTGAAGAGAATTAACAAGAATTTACGTGATGATAGAAGGAAGAATTTACAGAAGAAGATTTTTCCACTCGAGTTCCAGAACTCCGAAAAAACTGGATGACCTGTACTTTTATTTTAAGCATCCAGGAGCGATCACTGGACGTGAGTGGAAATTAGGTTGAAATACCAAACGAAAGATTTGGAGTAACTACAAATTAAATAAGTAAACCTAATAATGAATTTATTAAGACAACTACTTAAAAATTGTAGTCAAAAACCGGAAAACAAATTCATACGTAACCATTAAAACTACTTAGGAACTCTCTTCAACGTGGATATTAATTGTAGCTTATTATGAAAGTGAAATCAACCTATAAATAGATGAACAGATTAACCGCCTAAAATAATACCGCGAAAGATACGAAACGATTACCTAAGAAATCTTTCCAAAAATAAGATATTATCTTAGATAGTTAGAATTCAAAAGATATAGCTTCAAATCCTAATTAAAATTCAAATAAAGATACCCTTTTATGGTAGTCAAAAATAACATAAACTTAAGATTAATTTTTGAATAATACTAATTAATAATTCTATTAAATTTCAAATAACTAAATTAGTCAGAAATAATATAATATTACTAATTCTGATAATTCAAATAATCATTATTTACCTGATTTTTAGAGCAAACAACCTTAAAATTAAACTGCTGATTTAAGAAATGTAATATAAAATCAAATAATTAATTAGTTTAATGAAAATTTATTTACTTTAGAAATAAAAGAACTTAAACATAATATATAAAGACTAATAGATAAGAACCAATAATTAAATTAAATGCTAATTAATATAAAAGCAAAATATAAACGAGATATTGAAATATTGATAAGTAACTAAGAAATATCCAAAATATATTATAAAACTTATATAAATAAAATTTATTAGAAATATAAACTATTATAGAACTATTTTTAGTCAATCAAATCTGATATATAGCAATATCACAAAAAAATGCTATCAAAATAACTAGTTCATAAAATTACTTAAACAAACTTCTCCACTTATTACAGTAACTAAATCGTTTAAACAGATGAAATAATTAGTATATTTCAAGAAACTTAGATATAATAGAAAAAATATGAGAATTAAGTCAATTCAATAGATGAAATATAATATAATTAAGAGATTCAAATTGAAGCCATTGCTAATTAAAGCTTTACTTAAGCTTAAATGATAGGAGCAAATAATTCACTATGTCAAAACTTTAATAAAATAAAAAATTTTACTTAAATTGAAACAGATAACTTTCTAAATAAAACTTAGCATGGATATCAATAGACTATATTAGAATAGAACTAATATTTACTTCAACAAATTACCTAATAAAAAATAATAACCGAAATATAACTCCAAGAGTTATATTCTTAATATTAAAAATTATAAAACTAAAATAAATAATTTATAGATTAAGAATAGAAAGCTTAAATGGAAATTTTAACTTTTAAAATCTAATTAGATAAGTAAAGATAATAAAACTATGAAATAAATATAGCTTTTCAAAATTAAATTCTACTAAAAAATAAGGAAATTCAAATGTATAAAGAATTATTTTAGAATTAAATCTAACATATAAAAGAATTCAGTAATTAATAGTAATTTTAGAAGAAGTAATTTGTAGATGCATAAACTTAGACATTATATGGAAATATTTAAACAAAGGATAGTATTATCTAAACAGATAATATAAATAAATAATAAACAGCTTTTTTGTGTCAAAAATTTACTCAAACAAATATAATCAAGCAAGACAAGTTAATGTAAACTTAAAATAATTAATAGGAAGTATCAACTAATACTATTATAACATAACATAATAACTAATACTGTCAAGTTAAATTGCCAGATGAAGATTTTGTTTAACTATAGCATTAATATCACTAACTCAACTTAAAATTCATTTAAAGTACCAAAATTATGTAGAAATTTGAGATAAAAATAGAATAGTTTTAAAAACTTAATTAAATTTGAAAAAAGATATATTTAATTATTCTACTAAAAGATGAAAAAAAGATTAATAAAACTAAACAGATTCGATCGATGCTATTTATCAGAATTAAACCTTATCTTCCAATATTAATCTTAATACTCTTAAAAGGAAACATGAAGAAGAAAATAAAACAATTCCACCAGCAAAACGTATGAGTAAACATAATAATAAAAAAGAGTATGATTAAATAATATGTTATTTCAATCTGACTAGTCTATAACTTTAAAAGTTTATTAAATCAGAAACTTGAAGACGTCCATAGTACGAAATTTACAACATATAAGGTAGATATGTCACAGTTATTTAATATTTAGAATAAAATACATGTGATAGTGTGAAAAGTAAAATTGATATAGATAGAAAGCTACTTAAAAAATATACGACGTAAGTAATATATATTTTGATACAATATTTTCATTAACATCCTGAGTATGGAAAAGATTAGTACATATTTAGATTAACTAACAAGGATAGAAAAGTATTTGCATTTACGAAAGTGGACTACCTGCAGGATCGGAAAAAATTAGAAAGGACTAATAAATTTAAAAATAAAGATGGGACATAAATAAAAGAAAAACAATGGAGGAATAAACAAAATCGCAAGAATTTATTCTTAGCGACTCTTCTTTATTTCAAAATAAAGAAGCTGGTTTCTAAAAGGATTAGCATAGGCAGGTGGTAGATAACATTAAAGGAATAGATTTAGACTATATTTAACTTTAGAGACTTAAAGAAATTATGAACTTATTAAGAAATTTATTAAGAAGCTGTAACTAATAACCTATAAACAAATACCTTCGAATTCCTTTAAAATAAATAAGTACAGCTCTAAAACGTGGAAATTTATTGTAGAAAACCTTAAAAGGAAAATAATACTCCTATAGAAAAAAGAATAAGTTTCCCGCCTTGTTACCGGCATAGATTTAAAAAATATCTATAAAAGATATGTATGATTAAGATATAGAATCCTCTAAAGAGCTAGAAATATTAGAAGATATTAAGATAACTTAAGATATAACTTAAGATATTATTTCAAATAATTAACAGAATTAAGCATAAAATACCATTAAATAACCATAATTAACTACTTTAAACAATATTGAAGTTTAACTTATAAACATTTCTGATTAAAAAGTAGATAGTGAAATCTAATTAAAAAAGGCAATTACTAGAGAACAAATACAACAATAACTTATCTAATTCTTGACTATCTAATATCAGGATTTATTTAATAGTTTTCTATAAATAAGCTAAGAAAATGATAAGAAAAGTAAACAGAACTCTGATTAAAGTCTATGAATATAATTATAATTATAATACAAATAATTAGTTATTTAGAGTTTGCTAGAATAGAATTAATAAAATTGTTTATTGTATTTATACAACAATTAAGAACAATATGTTGCACTTTAACCTATTTTTTAAGAATAAAATCAAGCAAAAGGATTAAGTCTAGATAAGCAAATTTAAACTTAAATAATATAGTGTGAAGACAATACAACAAATACAACTAACACTATACAAAATTAATAATTTGATAAGTCTTGTTAAGTAAACTCCTAAGATTAAAATTTTTAGGATCTGATGTAATATTATTAATAATTAAATCTTAATTACATTAGTAGCAGTTAAAAATAAGAAGAAAAAGAAAAACAATTATTGAGGACTAATAGAGAATTAAGGGAGAATTTATTCCAAATAGAAACTAAGCCTTGGTCCAAAATTTAATAGAATCAAACTAATATGCCTCAACAGAACCAATCAGATTCTATGGAAATATAAAACGAAGACTCAAATTAAAATAAACAGTAACTATTAAATCATTAAAATAACTGTTCGCCTTCCGGCTTAATTGAAGTTTTAAATGTATAAAATCTCCTTTCCTGCATGTTCGTTCCTTGTGCTCTTTTTCCTGGATTTCTCTCTTTTTAATAGCCTGAGTTAAGAATTTGTTTTTTTTTCCAGATTTTCCCATTTCCCAATTGGAAGAATTCCGTCGCTCGCCATTTCAATTGCTAATAGTTAATATTACTCAAAATATTCATTCTTATTCTTTTCTATTGGGGACATTTTCGCCATAGATGTCAAGTGCTGTTGCAAATGTAACATCTTTTCCTTGCTCTAGGAAATATCTTTTCTTGTTTCTCTATTTCCATTGGAATTCCTTAAGAAGGCTTCTACAGGTTTTCTTCTATTAATTTAAGTCTGGAATCTAATTTTACTCAGTTTTTCTCGTCTTGCTCTTGCATTACTCAAATATCATTCTCTAAATTTTAAATTGACTCATAGACTCCGATTTTAGCTCTTCGGTTTATCATATGGACTTCGTCATCATCTTCATAGTTTATCATATCCTGACTTATTGTAAACATATCTTCCTTCTGGGAGTTTAATTCCTCTTCGAGTTTTTTATGTTTCTAATAAGTAGATGAATCAGCTATTTCATCTATTCAGAGTTCATTTGTTCTATTTCAATGTTGTCTAAACCAAAGGTAATAGGATCTATATTAAATTATCGTACTTTACCTTCTTCGTTTATTTTTTATTTCTTCGTTATTATTTTTATCGATTCAGTTGAGTGGTCTCTTTTTTCAGTTTTCAATGGAGGCATTGAGAGCTGTGTTAACTTTTCTGTTCTGAATTTTTGTCTCAGTTCCTGCTTGTCCTTTGATGGAAGAAGTCCGTTTTATATTAATTTGTAGGATTTAGTATTTTTTATTAGTTCTTCTAATTTATTTTGTTGTTTTGGTTATTTTTGTTAAGCTGAGCGATAAGTTGAAGAAGATGTGGTGAGAATATTTGTTTCTGGTTTTATCTCCTGTTCTGAGGAGGTGGTAAAAAAACCCTTCTTGAAGCCAGCCATTTTATATAACAGTAACTATTAATTTAAAATAACTAATAAATTTAAATTAAATAAGTGTTACAGGAATAATAGACTAAAAGAAGAATAAAATACTACATGTGCAATAAATAACACCTATGAAAATACTGCTACTAATAAAGTGAAATTTATAGAAAGAACATTAAAGATAATTTTAAAAATCTAATTAAGGTATATCCAACATAAAGCGACAAATTTTATATTAAAAAACTCTTTAATTCAAATCTTAATCCTTGGAGAAATAATTAGAAACGCTACATGCAAGATCAATACTATTCAGAATATTAAAGGATGATACACATATGAAGTGTCATACCATCTAACTAAGCATAGTGGAAGTTCATGGCAAAATAATGGAAATAATCTGATAGAATAGGTCACTAGATGACTATAAAGGCTTTAACAAAGCTTTTAAAATTTAACTTATCTTTTAGAGTATATTTTTTTATAAATGTATACAATATTTACTTAAAATGAAATTAAAGTTGATGTAATTCTAAATTTATTATATTTAATAACCAAAATAAAAAAGTCAATCTTTTTCAAAAAAATGCAAACAAAATATAAAAAGCCAAACATAAATAATAAAAAAAAAATTAATTAAAAATTTATAAATTTGTAGAAAAAAATTTTGCTCTTATTTAAAAAAAATATCATATTTAAAATAAAAAATAAAAATAAAAAATTGAAGAAATATTATAAAAATAAAAGATACCTTAAGTTTGGAAGAAATAATTCAAAATTGGCAAATAAAAATCTAAATAAATTAAAAAATTTAAATATTAAACGTAAATTAAACACATTTTGAGTTATAAACAAGCGTTTAAAAACGTTTAAATAGGAAACTTTTAAAAATAATAAAATTTTCAATGAAAAGTTTTTAAGAAACTTATAACAGTACCGATTTCGATTGTGTTTTACCAAACATAAACAAGCTTTTTAATTAACATAAAAAAAAAATAAAAGAAAGAAGTAAATAAGAAGCAATCAAAAAAATAAATGAAACAACAAAAAATATGTAAAACCAAGAAAAGAATATAATTTAAAAACTTTTAAAAATACATCTTAAAGGACATTCGGACTCAGTAAACAGTATCTCATTCTCACCTGATGGTCAATTCCTTGCTAGTGGATCATATGATACAACAATCAAAATCTGAAATCTCAAAGATTATCAAGAAATCGTTACATTGAAAGGACATTCAGGCCCAGTATACAGTATCTAATTCTCACCTGATGGCCAATTCCTTGCTAGTGGATCTGATGATACAACTATCAAAATCTGAAATCTCAAAGATTATCAAGAAATCGTTACACTGAAAGGACATTCAGGCCCAGTATACAGTATCTAATTCTCACCTGATGGCCAATTCCTTGCTAGTGGATCTGATGATACAACTATCAAAATCTGAAATCTCAAAGATTATCAAGAAATCGTTACACTGAAAGGACATTCAGACAGAGTAAACAGTATTTCATTCTCACCTGATGGTCAATTCCTTGCAAGTGGATCAGATGATACAACTATCAAAATCTGAAATCTCAAAGATTATCAAGAAATCGTTACACTGAAAGGACATTCAGGTCCAGTAAACAGTATCTAATTCTCACCTGATGGCCAATTTCTTGCTAGTGGATCATCTGATGGAACTATCAAAATCTGAAATCTCAAAGATTTTCAAGAAATCGTTACACTGAAAGGACATCAATACTCGATAAACAGTATCTCATTCTCACTTGATGGTAAATTCCTTGCAAGTGGATCATCTGATGAAACTATCAAAATCTGAAATCTCAAAGATTATCAAGAAATCGTTACACTGAAAGGACATTCAATTTCAGTAATCAGTATCTAATTCTCACCTGATGGCCATTTCCTTGCAAGTGGATCAGATGATACAACTATCAAAATTTGAAATCTCAAAGATTATCAAGAAATCGTTACACTGAAAGGACATTCAGACCGAGTAAAGAGTATCTCATTCTCTCCTAATGGTCAATTCCTTGCAAGTGGATCATATGATAGAACTATCAAAATCTGAAATCTCAAAGATTATCAAGAAATCGTTACACTTAAAGGACATTCAGAAAGAGTAAACAGTATCTCATTTTCACCTGATGGCCAATTCCTTGCAAGTGGATCATCTGATGAAACTATCAAAATCTGAAATCTCAAAGATTTTCAAGAAATCGTTACATTGAAAGGACATCTAGGCTGAATATACAGTATCTAATTCTCACCTGATGGTCAATTCCTTGCAAGTGCATCATCTGATACAACTATCAAAATCTGAAATCTCAAAGATTATCAAGAAATCGTTACACTGAAAGGACATTCAGGCCCAGTATACAGTATCTCATTCTCACCTAATGGCCGATTTCTTGCTAGTGCATCAGATGATACAACTATCAAAATCTGAAATCTCAAAGATTATCAAGAAATCGTTACACTGAAAGGACATTCAGGTCCAGTATACAGTATCTAATTCTCACCTAATGGCCGATTTCTTGCTAGTGGATCAGATGATACAACTATCAAAATCTGAAATCTCAAAGATTATCAAGAAATCGTTACACTGAAAGGACATTCAGGTCCAGTAAACAGTATCTAATTCTCACCTGATGGCCAATTTCTTGCTAGTGGATCATCTGATGGAACTATCAAAATCTGAAATCTCAAAGATTTTCAAGAAATCGTTACACTGAAAGGACATCAATACTCGATAAACAGTATCTCATTCTCACCTGATGGTAAATTCCTTGCAAGTGGATCATCTGATGAAACTATCAAAATCTGAAATCTCAAAGATTATCAAGAAATCGTTACACTGAAAGGACATTCAATTTCAGTAATCAGTATCTAATTCTCACCTGATGGCCATTTCCTTGCAAGTGGATCAGATGATACAACTATCAAAATTTGAAATCTCAAAGATTATCAAGAAATCGTTACACTGAAAGGACATTCAGGCCCAGTAAAAAGTATCTAATTTTCACCTGATGGTCAATTCCTTGCAAGTGGATCAACTGATGAAACTATCAAAATTTGAAATCTCAAAGATTATCAAGAAATCGTTACATTGAAAGGACATCTAGGCTGAATATACAGTATCTAATTCTCACCTGATGGTCAATTCCTTGCAAGTGGATCATCTGATGAAACTATCAAAATCTGAAATCTCAAAGATTATCAAGAAATCGTTACACTGAAAGGACATTCAGGTTCAGTATACAGTATCTCATTCTCACCTAATGGCCGATTTCTTGCTAGTGCATCAGATGATACAACTATCAAAATTTGAAATCTCAAAGATTATCAAGAAATCGTTACACTGAAAGGACATTCTGGCCCAGTAATCAGTATCTAATTTTCACCTGATTGTCAATTCCTTGCAAGTGGATCATCTGATGAAACTATCAAAATCTGAAATCTCAAAGATTATCAAGAAATCGTTACTTTGAAAGGACATTCAGGCCCAGTATACAGTATCTAATTCTCACCTAATGGCCGATTTCTTGCTAGTGGATCAGATGATACAACTATCAAAATTTGAAATCTCAAAGATTATCAAGAAATCGTTACACTGAAAGAACATTCAAGATCAGTAATCAGTATCTCATTTTCACCTGATTGTCAATTTCTTGCAAGTGGATCAGATGATACAACTATCAAAATCTGAAATCTCAAAGATTATCAAGAAATCGTTACACTGAAAGAACATTCAAGATCAGTAATCAGTATCTCATTTTCACCTGATTGTCAATTTCTTGCAAGTGGATCAGCTGATGCAACTATCAAAATCTGAAATCTCAAAGATTATCAAGAAATCGTTACTTTGAAAGGACATTCAGGTCCAGTAAAAAGTATCTAATTCTCACCTGATGGCCAATTTCTTGCTAGTGGATCAGCTGATGCAACTATCAAAATCTGAAATCTCAAAGATTATAAAGAATCCGTCACACTGAAAGGACATCAATACTCGATAAACAGTATATCATTCTCATCGGATGGTCAATTCCTTGCCTGTGGATCTTCTGATACAACAATCTAAATTGGTTGCATTTACTTTCTTTTGATGCCTAAATCTTTTTTCAGAAGTTCCTTTTTAGCTGATTATTTTGCCTTTCATTTGTTTATGGGATTTATTCCGCTCTAAAATATTTAAAGGCTATAATATTTAAGAATTTGGTAGTATTTTTGTTTTAGAAGACCTGAACTCATGTCTTTCTAAAATATTAAGATGACTTTCTTTTTATTCTCTCCTCTTCATTTGGCTAGTTTTTTGGGTTTGAACGATTATGTTTAAAAAGCCTTGGATCATTAAGATATTTTAATTTCTGTTGACTTTTTTGGTCATTCACCTTTATATTATTCAATTGCTTAGTAGCATTAAAATATTACTGATTTACTCTTAGATTTTATTTCTAGAATTAATTTAGCTGATTTTTCATAACAACGATCTAGTTTTAATTCTCTTGAGGAAGATTTTGCTTTTATTATTACGAACTCTTCTTTAAAATTAAATGACTTTTTTAATTCCTGTCTTTATTTTGATAGAAATATACATGAGTTTCTTGATATTGAAACAAATAATCGCATTAAATTTTAGGATTATTTTGCTTAATACTTTGACCTTTTTAAAAATAAAAATAATTCAAATTAACTGAATGATAAATAAGGTAATGATAAAAGTAATAGCACTGGTTCTTTAAACTGCTGGTCATAAATATAGCCTAAAGAACATCTAAGAATTTCCACTTCTTTATTTAAATTACCTTCTGAACCTGGATCCGAAAATAGTATAGATTTATTAAAATCTTTTCTCAATTCTTAGGAAAAAGATTTATATAAGCATAAGATAATAAAAAGTTACATCGATTTTAAGTGAAACTAGTCATGATACATAACGTTTTGATTTTCTATTTTAATATGAATGAATCTTTTTTTGGTTGTTGTGTTGATGAATAAATCCTTTTAATTTTTATATCTAGATTTGGTTTCATTGATTTCAGTCAACCTAGTTTTATTGATTTGAGAGTTGTTACAAGTTAAAGCTACAAAGATATAATATTTTAAGGATCCATGGAATCTTATTGATATAACAAGAATTATTTGTATGATACCATGAATTTATTGTTAATATAACAACATCGCATTCGAAACATTTAATTGAACTTTTTTACTTCTAAACGTGCTACGTGGGATTACTGGTTTCAGAGCATTTTCTCAAACTAGATATTATATAAAACTGATTATTGACTCTCTTTATAAAATAAGATATTTTCTTTCTATCCTAGTTTACACAACATTATCATTTGGTCTTTTAAATGTAACAGCGAAAGGTGATGATATTACGTTTAAAAACTTATGAATAGCCTCTTTTGGATTAATAGTAGGCGAATCTGATTATTTTATAAAAGATGATTTAGACATTCAGTACACTACATTCTTTTTAGCTATTATTTTAAATGTAGTACTAATGCTTAATATGATCATCTCTATTTTAGGAGATTCATTTGATGAATTTTAAATTTAGCAAGTCTACTATGATTATCAAGAAATGACTGAAGTTATTCTTGAGATTGAATAGATCCTTTCACTTGGAAATAAGCAAAATAAGGCCTAATATCTTCATATATGTGACAATTTATTCCAAGATGATAGTTTTGGATGGGAAGGCAAAGTTGCGGATGTAAGAGAATGCATAAAAAATACTGAAAACAAAATAAATACAAAGATTGAAGAAAAGAATAACTAATTGGATTCTATTGAGAAACAAATTAAAAAAGTAGATACGATCTAGGAGAAGATGGATTCTATCTAGGAGAAGATGTAAAAGGTAGATTCGATTTAGGTGAAGATGTTTAAAGTGGATTTGATCTAGGAGAAGATGGATATGATCTAGGAGAAGATGGATATGATCTAGAAGAAGATGTAAAAAGTGGATATGATCTAGGAGAAGATGTAAAAAGTGGATATGATCCAGGAGAAGATGTAAAAAGTGGATTTGATCTAGGAAAAAATGTAAAAAGTGGATAAGATCTCGGAGAAGATCGACTTATAAGAGCAGAAGTTAGACTCAATAATTGGAATGATGACTGCAAAACTTTAAAAAACTTAAAACTTTTATAATCGAAATTAAAAATAAATAAAGTATTAGATAAATATAAAAATGATATCAAAAAATATTAAAAATATTAAAAAAAGCATAAGCATATACTATAAATATGAAACATTTTTGAAACTTTAATGAATCAATTTTTAAATAAAATATATAAGATAATTAAGAAAACGTTACACTTAAAGGACAGTCATAATAAGTAAAAAGTATTTCATTTCATCTGATGGTCAAATCATTGCTAGTGAATCAAATGATAAATATATAACAATATGAAATCAAAAAGTCAATCAAGAAATCGTGACACTTAAAAGACATCAGACTCAGTAAACAATATCTCATTCTTACTTGATGTTTATCTCCTTGCTATTGTATTATCTTATACATCTATCAAAATCTGAAATCTCAAAGATCATCAATCAATCGTTACACTTAAAGAACATTAATACTCAGTAAACAGTATCTCATTCTCACCTGTCGGTCAATTCCTTGATAGTGGATCAAAAGATAAATCGATAAAAGTCTGAAATCTCAAAGATCATCAAGAAATCGTTACAATTAAAGGATGGAATGCCGAATTTTAACAAAGTATTAGAGTTAAGATTTCTGTGAAAAGTAAGTTAGATAAGAAAAGTCTAAAGAATGAATATGAGTTTCTCTAATGTAGAATTATTCAAAAATAATTGAATGTAGAGATTAATCAAAATAATAGAGTTATGATCTCTCTAAAAAGTAGATTTATTACGGAAAGCAAGATACAGAGTCTGAATATTAGTTTCTCGCATGTAGAACAATTCAAAAGTAATTGAGGTTAGAATTTAATCAAAGAAATAGAGTTAAGATCTCTATGATAAGTTGATTTAAGACGAAAAAATAAATAAAAAGTTTGAATATGAGTTTCTCTAAAATAATTCAGAGCTTGTAGTCATTTAATTTTGATTATTAATAAAATAGTATAGATTAATCTCTGGGAAAAGTCAGTTGAAGATGAAAAGTCAGATAAAAGATTTAAACATTATTTCTTTCACTTTTCAATGGATTTTTTGAGAAAGAATACACCTTTGAATTTAACTTTCATATAAGTATGTTATTAAATAACATCTTTGAATGTTTAAACTTATAAAAAAAGCATTTAAAGTATTAGCAAACAAGAAAAAACCCTTTAAGTTTATCACTAAATAATTTATCATAGCTTTTCATAATTTTTTAGGAATTTTATCTTTTTTCTATTTTTTTAAACTTACTTTTTTTAATTTAAAATTTGTTTTTTTCAATTTTATTTTTTATTTTTTAATCTTTTTTTAAATTTATAATTTTTTTATGATGCGTAAAATATTTATGATAAAAGATTTATGATGGAACTGTCTAACTCAAAGAAAGAAATGTTTTAAAATATGTTCAATTTTCATAAATTGTATAAGAGTAGAAAACTGAATAAAATGATTTAAAAATGGAACATTAAATATGATTTATAAGTTACTTAAAAAATAATACTCTTTGTTTAATATTTTTTATTCTACTTTAAAAACGATTTATAATCAGAAAATACACGATGAAAAGATATAGATTAAAATATATTTTTAGCATGAAAAAATAAATATTTTGTTATTAAATATCGCATTCTTTAATTACATCTTTATCATGAGAAATTTATTGATAGAAAGTTTAAAATATCACATAGTTATCAATATTATTGTATGAATTTCTTAATTTTGATTAAAGAATTTTAACAACTATTATTCCTTTATGGAAAGATTAAAGTTATAATTGTTTACTATCCTAAAA
>CAMPDV010004612.1:0-36315 GCA_946699065.1 Loxodes magnus
GTAGATGAAAGTTAGCCTATGAAAAGTGAAGAAGTAAAGTAAGAAAAGAAGATAGAATTTCAGTTTTAAGGTGTATGCTTTGAGAAGTAATGAGTATATTGAAAAGTGAAGAAGTAAAGTAAGAAAAGAAGATAGAATTTCAGTTTTAAGGAGTATGCTTTGAGAAGTAATATTTATTTAGAAAAGTGAAGAAGTAAAGTAAGAAAAGAATATCTAATGATAAGTTTTTTAGCAAGCACTAAAATATGAGTTAGAATATCCAAAATGTTAGTAATAATATAATAATTACGAATCTGTATTCGTTTTGTCAAGATATGCTTGTAGATGAAAGTTAGCCTATAGAAAAGTGAAGAAGTAAAGTAAGAAAAGAAGATAGAATTTCAGTTTTAAGGTGTATGCTTTGAGAAGTAATATTTATTTAGAAAAGGTGAAGAAGTGAAGTAAGAAAAGAATATCTAATGATAAGTTTTTGTAGCAAGCACTAAAATATGAGTTAGAATATCCAAAATGTTAGTAATAATATAATAATTACGAATCTGTATTCGTTTTGTCAAGATATGCTTGTAGATGAAAGTTAGCCTATGAAAAGTGAAGAAGTAAAGTAAGAAAAGAAGATAGAATTTCAGTTTTAAGGAGTATGCTTTGAGAAGTAATATTTATTTAGAAAAGTGAAGAAGTAAAGTAAGAAAAGAATATCTAATGATAAGTTTTTTAGCAAGCACTAAAATATGAGTTAGAATATCCAAAATGTTAGTAATAATATAATAATTACGAATCTGTATTCGTTTTGTCAAGATATGCTTGTAGATGAAAGTTAGCCTATAGAAAAGTGAAGAAGTAAAGTAAGAAAAGAAGATAGAATTTCAGTTTTAAGGTGTATGCTTTGAGAAGTAATGAGTATATTGAAAAGTGAAGAAGTAAAGTAAGAAAAGAAGATAGAATTTCAGTTTTAAGGAGTATGCTTTGAGAAGTAATATTTATTTAGAAAAGTGAAGAAGTAAAGTAAGAAAAGAATATCTAATGATAAGTTTTTTAGCAAGCACTAAAATATGAGTTAGAATATCCAAAATGTTAGTAATAATATAATAATTACGAATCTGTATTCGTTTTGTCAAGATATGCTTGTAGATGAAAGTTAGCCTATAGAAAAGTGAAGAAGTAAAGTAAGAAAAGAAGATAGAATTTCAGTTTTAAGGTGTATGCTTTGAGAAGTAATATTTATTTAGAAAAGGTGAAGAAGTGAAGTAAGAAAAGAATATCTAATGATAAGTTTTTGTAGCAAGCACTAAATTATGAGTTAGAATATCCAAAATGTTAGTAATAATATAATAATTACGAATCTGTATTCGTTTTGTCAAGATATGCTTGTAGATGAAAGTTAGCCTATAGAAAAGTGAAGAAGTAAAGTAAGAAAAGAAGATAGAATTTCAGTTTTAAGGAGTATGCTTTGAGAAGTAATATTTATTTAGAAAAGTGAAGAAGTAAAGTAAGAAAAGAATATCTAATGATAAGTTTTTTAGCAAGCACTAAAATATGAGTTAGAATATCCAAAATGTTAGTAATAATATAATAATTACGAATCTGTATTCGTTTTGTCAAGATATGCTTGTAGATGAAAGTTAGCCTATAGAAAAGTGAAGAAGTAAAGTAAGAAAAGAAGATAGAATTTCAGTTTTAAGGTGTATGCTTTGAGAAGTAATATTTATTTAGAAAAGGTGAAGAAGTGAAGTAAGAAAAGAATATCTAATGATAAGTTTTTGTAGCAAGCACTAAAATATGAGTTAGAATATCCAAAATGTTAGTAATAATATAATAATTACGAATCTGTATTCGTTTTGTCAAGATATGCTTGTAGATGAAAGTTAGCCTATGAAAAGTGAAGAAGTAAAGTAAGAAAAGAAGATAGAATTTCAGTTTTAAGGTGTATGCTTTGAGAAGTAATATTTATTTAGAAAAGTGAAGAAGTAAAGTAAGAAAAGAATATCTAATGATAAGTTTTTTAGCAAGCACTAAAATATGAGTTAGAATATCCAAAATGTTAGTAATAATATAATAATTACGAATCTGTATTCGTTTTGTCAAGATATGCTTGTAGATGAAAGTTAGCCTATGAAAAGTGAAGAAGTAAAGTAAGAAAAGAAGATAGAATTTCAGTTTTAAGGTGTATGCTTTGAGAAGTAATGAGTATATTGAAAAGTGAAGAAGTAAAGTAAGAAAAGAAGATAGAATTTCAGTTTTAAGGAGTATGCTTTGAGAAGTAATATTTATTTAGAAAAGTGAAGAAGTAAAGTAAGAAAAGAATATCTAATGATAAGTTTTTTAGCAAGCACTAAAATATGAGTTAGAATATCCAAAATGTTAGTAATAATATAATAATTACGAATCTGTATTCGTTTTGTCAAGATATGCTTGTAGATGAAAGTTAGCCTATAGAAAAGTGAAGAAGTAAAGTAAGAAAAGAAGATAGAATTTCAGTTTTAAGGTGTATGCTTTGAGAAGTAATATTTATTTAGAAAAGGTGAAGAAGTGAAGTAAGAAAAGAATATCTAATGATAAGTTTTTGTAGCAAGCACTAAAATATGAGTTAGAATATCCAAAATGTTAGTAATAATATAATAATTACGAATCTGTATTCGTTTTGTCAAGATATGCTTGTAGATGAAAGTTAGCCTATAGAAAAGTGAAGAAGTAAAGTAAGAAAAGAAGATAGAATTTCAGTTTTAAGGTGTATGCTTTGAGAAGTAATATTTATTTAGAAAAGGTGAAGAAGTGAAGTAAGAAAAGAATATCTAATGATAAGTTTTTGTAGCAAGCACTAAAATATGAGTTAGAATATCCAAAATGTTAGTAATAATATAATAATTACGAATCTGTATTCGTTTTGTCAAGATATGCTTGTAGATGAAAGTTAGCCTATAGAAAAGTGAAGAAGTAAAGTAAGAAAAGAAGATAGAATTTCAGTTTTAAGGAGTATGCTTTGAGAAGTAATATTTATTTAGAAAAGTGAAGAAGTAAAGTAAGAAAAGAATATCTAATGATAAGTTTTTTAGCAAGCACTAAAATATGAGTTAGAATATCCAAAATGTTAGTAATAATATAATAATTACGAATCTGTATTCGTTTTGTCAAGATATGCTTGTAGATGAAAGTTAGCCTATGAAAAGTGAAGAAGTAAAGTAAGAAAAGAAGATAGAATTTCAGTTTTAAGGTGTATGCTTTGAGAAGTAATGAGTATATTGAAAAGTGAAGAAGTAAAGTAAGAAAAGAAGATAGAATTTCAGTTTTAAGGAGTATGCTTTGAGAAGTAATATTTATTTAGAAAAGTGAAGAAGTAAAGTAAGAAAAGAATATCTAATGATAAGTTTTTTAGCAAGCACTAAAATATGAGTTAGAATATCCAAAATGTTAGTAATAATATAATAATTACGAATCTGTATTCGTTTTGTCAAGATATGCTTGTAGATGAAAGTTAGCCTATAGAAAAGTGAAGAAGTAAAGTAAGAAAAGAAGATAGAATTTCAGTTTTAAGGTGTATGCTTTGAGAAGTAATATTTATTTAGAAAAGGTGAAGAAGTGAAGTAAGAAAAGAATATCTAATGATAAGTTTTTGTAGCAAGCACTAAAATATGAGTTAGAATATCCAAAATGTTAGTAATAATATAATAATTACGAATCTGTATTCGTTTTGTCAAGATATGCTTGTAGATGAAAGTTAGCCTATGAAAAGTGAAGAAGTAAAGTAAGAAAAGAAGATAGAATTTCAGTTTTAAGGTGTATGCTTTGAGAAGTAATGAGTATATTGAAAAGTGAAGAAGTAAAGTAAGAAAAGAAGATAGAATTTCAGTTTTAAGGAGTATGCTTTGAGAAGTAATATTTATTTAGAAAAGTGAAGAAGTAAAGTAAGAAAAGAATATCTAATGATAAGTTTTTTAGCAAGCACTAAAATATGAGTTAGAATATCCAAAATGTTAGTAATAATATAATAATTACGAATCTGTATTCGTTTTGTCAAGATATGCTTGTAGATGAAAGTTAGCCTATAGAAAAGTGAAGAAGTAAAGTAAGAAAAGAAGATAGAATTTCAGTTTTAAGGTGTATGCTTTGAGAAGTAATATTTATTTAGAAAAGGTGAAGAAGTGAAGTAAGAAAAGAATATCTAATGATAAGTTTTTGTAGCAAGCACTAAAATATGAGTTAGAATATCCAAAATGTTAGTAATAATATAATAATTACGAATCTGTATTCGTTTTGTCAAGATATGCTTGTAGATGAAAGTTAGCCTATGAAAAGTGAAGAAGTAAAGTAAGAAAAGAAGATAGAATTTCAGTTTTAAGGTGTATGCTTTGAGAAGTAATATTTATTTAGAAAAGTGAAGAAGTAAAGTAAGAAAAGAATATCTAATGATAAGTTTTTTAGCAAGCACTAAAATATGAGTTAGAATATCCAAAATGTTAGTAATAATATAATAATTACGAATCTGTATTCGTTTTGTCAAGATATGCTTGTAGATGAAAGTTAGCCTATGAAAAGTGAAGAAGTAAAGTAAGAAAAGAAGATAGAATTTCAGTTTTAAGGTGTATGCTTTGAGAAGTAATATTTATTTAGAAAAGGTGAAGAAGTGAAGTAAGAAAAGAATATCTAATGATAAGTTTTTGTAGCAAGCACTAAAATATGAGTTAGAATATCCAAAATGTTAGTAATAATATAATAATTACGAATCTGTATTCGTTTTGTCAAGATATGCTTGTAGATGAAAGTTAGCCTATAGAAAAGTGAAGAAGTAAAGTAAGAAAAGAAGATAGAATTTCAGTTTTAAGGTGTATGCTTTGAGAAGTAATATTTATTTAGAAAAGTGAAGAAGTAAAGTAAGAAAAGAATATCTAATGATAAGTTTTTTAGCAAGCACTAAAATATGAGTTAGAATATCCAAAATGTTAGTAATAATATAATAATTACGAATCTGTATTCGTTTTGTCAAGATATGCTTGTAGATGAAAGTTAGCCTATGAAAAGTGAAGAAGTAAAGTAAGAAAAGAAGATAGAATTTCAGTTTTAAGGTGTATGCTTTGAGAAGTAATATTTATTTAGAAAAGTGAAGAAGTAAAGTAAGAAAAGAATATCTAATGATAAGTTTTTTAGCAAGCACTAAAATATGAGTTAGAATATCCAAAATGTTAGTAATAATATAATAATTACGAATCTGTATTCGTTTTGTCAAGATATGCTTGTAGATGAAAGTTAGCCTATGAAAAGTGAAGAAGTAAAGTAAGAAAAGAAGATAGAATTTCAGTTTTAAGGTGTATGCTTTGAGAAGTAATGAGTATATTGAAAAGTGAAGAAGTAAAGTAAGAAAAGAAGATAGAATTTCAGTTTTAAGGAGTATGCTTTGAGAAGTAATATTTATTTAGAAAAGTGAAGAAGTAAAGTAAGAAAAGAATATCTAATGATAAGTTTTTTAGCAAGCACTAAAATATGAGTTAGAATATCCAAAATGTTAGTAATAATATAATAATTACGAATCTGTATTCGTTTTGTCAAGATATGCTTGTAGATGAAAGTTAGCCTATAGAAAAGTGAAGAAGTAAAGTAAGAAAAGAAGATAGAATTTCAGTTTTAAGGTGTATGCTTTGAGAAGTAATATTTATTTAGAAAAGGTGAAGAAGTGAAGTAAGAAAAGAATATCTAATGATAAGTTTTTGTAGCAAGCACTAAAATATGAGTTAGAATATCCAAAATGTTAGTAATAATATAATAATTACGAATCTGTATTCGTTTTGTCAAGATATGCTTGTAGATGAAAGTTAGCCTATGAAAAGTGAAGAAGTAAAGTAAGAAAAGAAGATAGAATTTCAGTTTTAAGGTGTATGCTTTGAGAAGTAATATTTATTTAGAAAAGTGAAGAAGTAAAGTAAGAAAAGAATATCTAATGATAAGTTTTTTAGCAAGCACTAAAATATGAGTTAGAATATCCAAAATGTTAGTAATAATATAATAATTACGAATCTGTATTCGTTTTGTCAAGATATGCTTGTAGATGAAAGTTAGCCTATGAAAAGTGAAGAAGTAAAGTAAGAAAAGAAGATAGAATTTCAGTTTTAAGGTGTATGCTTTGAGAAGTAATGAGTATATTGAAAAGTGAAGAAGTAAAGTAAGAAAAGAAGATAGAATTTCAGTTTTAAGGAGTATGCTTTGAGAAGTAATATTTATTTAGAAAAGTGAAGAAGTAAAGTAAGAAAAGAATATCTAATGATAAGTTTTTTAGCAAGCACTAAAATATGAGTTAGAATATCCAAAATGTTAGTAATAATATAATAATTACGAATCTGTATTCGTTTTGTCAAGATATGCTTGTAGATGAAAGTTAGCCTATAGAAAAGTGAAGAAGTAAAGTAAGAAAAGAAGATAGAATTTCAGTTTTAAGGTGTATGCTTTGAGAAGTAATATTTATTTAGAAAAGGTGAAGAAGTGAAGTAAGAAAAGAATATCTAATGATAAGTTTTTGTAGCAAGCACTAAAATATGAGTTAGAATATCCAAAATGTTAGTAATAATATAATAATTACGAATCTGTATTCGTTTTGTCAAGATATGCTTGTAGATGAAAGTTAGCCTATGAAAAGTGAAGAAGTAAAGTAAGAAAAGAAGATAGAATTTCAGTTTTAAGGTGTATGCTTTGAGAAGTAATATTTATTTAGAAAAGTGAAGAAGTAAAGTAAGAAAAGAATATCTAATGATAAGTTTTTTAGCAAGCACTAAAATATGAGTTAGAATATCCAAAATGTTAGTAATAATATAATAATTACGAATCTGTATTCGTTTTGTCAAGATATGCTTGTAGATGAAAGTTAGCCTATGAAAAGTGAAGAAGTAAAGTAAGAAAAGAAGATAGAATTTCAGTTTTAAGGTGTATGCTTTGAGAAGTAATGAGTATATTGAAAAGTGAAGAAGTAAAGTAAGAAAAGAAGATAGAATTTCAGTTTTAAGGAGTATGCTTTGAGAAGTAATATTTATTTAGAAAAGTGAAGAAGTAAAGTAAGAAAAGAATATCTAATGATAAGTTTTTTAGCAAGCACTAAAATATGAGTTAGAATATCCAAAATGTTAGTAATAATATAATAATTACGAATCTGTATTCGTTTTGTCAAGATATGCTTGTAGATGTAAAGTAAGAAAAGAAGATATATATTGAAAAGTGAAGAAGTAAAGTAAGAAAAGAAGATAGAATTTCAGTTTTAAGGAGTATGCTTTGAGAAGTAATATTTATTTAGAAAAGTGAAGAAGTAAAGTAAGAAAAGAATATCTAATGATAAGTTTTTTAGCAAGCACTAAAATATGAGTTAGAATATCCAAAATGTTAGTAATAATATAATAATTACGAATCTGTATTCGTTTTGTCAAGATATGCTTGTAGATGAAAGTTAGCCTATAGAAAAGTGAAGAAGTAAAGTAAGAAAAGAAGATAGAATTTCAGTTTTAAGGTGTATGCTTTGAGAAGTAATATTTATTTAGAAAAGGTGAAGAAGTGAAGTAAGAAAAGAATATCTAATGATAAGTTTTTGTAGCAAGCACTAAAATATGAGTTAGAATATCCAAAATGTTAGTAATAATATAATAATTACGAATCTGTATTCGTTTTGTCAAGATATGCTTGTAGATGAAAGTTAGCCTATAGAAAAGTGAAGAAGTAAAGTAAGAAAAGAATATCTAATGATAAGTTTTTTAGCAAGCACTAAAATATGAGTTAGAATATCCAAAATGTTAGTAATAATATAATAACTACGAATCTGTATTCGTTTTGTCAAGATATGCTTGTAGATGAAAGTTAGCCTATAGAAAAGTGAAGAAGTAAAGTAAGAAAAGAAGATAGAATTTCAGTTTTAAGGTGTATGCTTTGAGAAGTAATGAGTATATTGAAAAGTGAAGAAGTAAAGTAAGAAAAGAAGATAGAATTTCAGTTTTAAGGAGTATGCTTTGAGAAGTAATATTTATTTAGAAAAGTGAAGAAGTAAAGTAAGAAAAGAATATCTAATGATAAGTTTTTTAGCAAGCACTAAAATATGAGTTAGAATATCCAAAATGTTAGTAATAATATAATAATTACGAATCTGTATTCGTTTTGTCAAGATATGCTTGTAGATGAAAGTTAGCCTATAGAAAAGTGAAGAAGTAAAGTAAGAAAAGAAGATAGAATTTCAGTTTTAAGGTGTATGCTTTGAGAAGTAATATTTATTTAGAAAAGGTGAAGAAGTGAAGTAAGAAAAGAATATCTAATGATAAGTTTTTGTAGCAAGCACTAAAATATGAGTTAGAATATCCAAAATGTTAGTAATAATATAATAATTACGAATCTGTATTCGTTTTGTCAAGATATGCTTGTAGATGAAAGTTAGCCTATAGAAAAGTGAAGAAGTAAAGTAAGAAAAGAATATCTAATGATAAGTTTTTTAGCAAGCACTAAAATATGAGTTAGAATATCCAAAATGTTAGTAATAATATAATAACTACGAATCTGTATTCGTTTTGTCAAGATATGCTTGTAGATGAAAGTTAGCCTATAGAAAAGTGAAGAAGTAAAGTAAGAAAAGAAGATAGAATTTCAGTTTTAAGGTGTATGCTTTGAGAAGTAATATTTATTTAGAAAAGGTGAAGAAGTGAAGTAAGAAAAGAATATCTAATGATAAGTTTTTGTAGCAAGCACTAAAATATGAGTTAGAATATCCAAAATGTTAGTAATAATATAATAATTACGAATCTGTATTCGTTTTGTCAAGATATGCTTGTAGATGAAAGTTAGCCTATGAAAAGTGAAGAAGTAAAAAAAGAAAAGAAGATAGAATTTCAGTTTTAAGGTGTATGCTTTGAGAAGTAATATTTATTTAGAAAAGTGAAGAAGTAAAGTAAGAAAAGAATATCTAATGATAAGTTTTTTAGCAAGCACTAAAATATGAGTTAGAATATCCAAAATGTTAGTAATAATATAATAATTACGAATCTGTATTCGTTTTGTCAAGATATGCTTGTAGATGAAAGTTAGCCTATGAAAAGTGAAGAAGTAAAGTAAGAAAAGAAGATAGAATTTCAGTTTTAAGGTGTATGCTTTGAGAAGTAATGAGTATATTGAAAAGTGAAGAAGTAAAGTAAGAAAAGAAGATAGAATTTCAGTTTTAAGGAGTATGCTTTGAGAAGTAATATTTATTTAGAAAAGTGAAGAAGTAAAGTAAGAAAAGAATATCTAATGATAAGTTTTTTAGCAAGCACTAAAATATGAGTTAGAATATCCAAAATGTTAGTAATAATATAATAATTACGAATCTGTATTCGTTTTGTCAAGATATGCTTGTAGATGAAAGTTAGCCTATGAAAAGTGAAGAAGTAAAGTAAGAAAAGAAGATAGAATTTCAGTTTTAAGGTGTATGCTTTGAGAAGTAATATTTATTTAGAAAAGTGAAGAAGTAAAGTAAGAAAAGAATATCTAATGATAAGTTTTTTAGCAAGCACTAAAATATGAGTTAGAATATCCAAAATGTTAGTAATAATATAATAATTACGAATCTGTATTCGTTTTGTCAAGATATGCTTGTAGATGAAAGTTAGCCTATGAAAAGTGAAGAAGTAAAGTAAGAAAAGAAGATAGAATTTCAGTTTTAAGGTGTATGCTTTGAGAAGTAATGAGTATATTGAAAAGTGAAGAAGTAAAGTAAGAAAAGAAGATAGAATTTCAGTTTTAAGGAGTATGCTTTGAGAAGTAATATTTATTTAGAAAAGTGAAGAAGTAAAGTAAGAAAAGAATATCTAATGATAAGTTTTTTAGCAAGCACTAAAATATGAGTTAGAATATCCAAAATGTTAGTAATAATATAATAATTACGAATCTGTATTCGTTTTGTCAAGATATGCTTGTAGATGAAAGTTAGCCTATAGAAAAGTGAAGAAGTAAAGTAAGAAAAGAAGATAGAATTTCAGTTTTAAGGTGTATGCTTTGAGAAGTAATATTTATTTAGAAAAGTGAAGAAGTGAAGTAAGAAAAGAATATCTAATGATAAGTTTTTGTAGCAAGCACTAAAATATGAGTTAGAATATCCAAAATGTTAGTAATAATATAATAATTACGAATCTGTATTCGTTTTGTCAAGATATGCTTGTAGATGAAAGTTAGCCTATGAAAAGTGAAGAAGTAAAGTAAGAAAAGAAGATAGAATTTCAGTTTTAAGGTGTATGCTTTGAGAAGTAATGAGTATATTGAAAAGTGAAGAAGTAAAGTAAGAAAAGAAGATAGAATTTCAGTTTTAAGGAGTATGCTTTGAGAAGTAATATTTATTTAGAAAAGTGAAGAAGTAAAGTAAGAAAAGAATATCTAATGATAAGTTTTTTAGCAAGCACTAAAATATGAGTTAGAATATCCAAAATGTTAGTAATAATATAATAATTACGAATCTGTATTCGTTTTGTCAAGATATGCTTGTAGATGAAAGTTAGCCTATGAAAAGTGAAGAAGTAAAGTAAGAAAAGAAGATAGAATTTCAGTTTTAAGGTGTATGCTTTGAGAAGTAATATTTATTTAGAAAAGGTGAAGAAGTGAAGTAAGAAAAGAATATCTAATGATAAGTTTTTGTAGCAAGCACTAAAATATGAGTTAGAATATCCAAAATGTTAGTAATAATATAATAATTACGAATCTGTATTCGTTTTGTCAAGATATGCTTGTAGATGAAAGTTAGCCTATGAAAAGTGAAGAAGTAAAGTAAGAAAAGAAGATAGAATTTCAGTTTTAAGGTGTATGCTTTGAGAAGTAATGAGTATATTGAAAAGTGAAGAAGTAAAGTAAGAAAAGAAGATAGAATTTCAGTTTTAAGGAGTATGCTTTGAGAAGTAATATTTATTTAGAAAAGTGAAGAAGTAAAGTAAGAAAAGAATATCTAATGATAAGTTTTTTAGCAAGCACTAAAATATGAGTTAGAATATCCAAAATGTTAGTAATAATATAATAATTACGAATCTGTATTCGTTTTGTCAAGATATGCTTGTAGATGAAAGTTAGCCTATAGAAAAGTGAAGAAGTAAAGTAAGAAAAGAAGATAGAATTTCAGTTTTAAGGTGTATGCTTTGAGAAGTAATATTTATTTAGAAAAGGTGAAGAAGTGAAGTAAGAAAAGAATATCTAATGATAAGTTTTTGTAGCAAGCACTAAAATATGAGTTAGAATATCCAAAATGTTAGTAATAATATAATAATTACGAATCTGTATTCGTTTTGTCAAGATATGCTTGTAGATGAAAGTTAGCCTATGAAAAGTGAAGAAGTAAAGTAAGAAAAGAAGATAGAATTTCAGTTTTAAGGTGTATGCTTTGAGAAGTAATGAGTATATTGAAAAGTGAAGAAGTAAAGTAAGAAAAGAAGATAGAATTTCAGTTTTAAGGAGTATGCTTTGAGAAGTAATATTTATTTAGAAAAGTGAAGAAGTAAAGTAAGAAAAGAATATCTAATGATAAGTTTTTTAGCAAGCACTAAAATATGAGTTAGAATATCCAAAATGTTAGTAATAATATAATAATTACGAATCTGTATTCGTTTTGTCAAGATATGCTTGTAGATGAAAGTTAGCCTATAGAAAAGTGAAGAAGTAAAGTAAGAAAAGAAGATAGAATTTCAGTTTTAAGGTGTATGCTTTGAGAAGTAATATTTATTTAGAAAAGGTGAAGAAGTGAAGTAAGAAAAGAATATCTAATGATAAGTTTTTGTAGCAAGCACTAAAATATGAGTTAGAATATCCAAAATGTTAGTAATAATATAATAATTACGAATCTGTATTCGTTTTGTCAAGATATGCTTGTAGATGAAAGTTAGCCTATAGAAAAGTGAAGAAGTAAAGTAAGAAAAGAATATCTAATGATAAGTTTTTTAGCAAGCACTAAAATATGAGTTAGAATATCCAAAATGTTAGTAATAATATAATAACTACGAATCTGTATTCGTTTTGTCAAGATATGCTTGTAGATGAAAGTTAGCCTATAGAAAAGTGAAGAAGTAAAGTAAGAAAAGAAGATAGAATTTCAGTTTTAAGGTGTATGCTTTGAGAAGTAATATTTATTTAGAAAAGGTGAAGAAGTGAAGTAAGAAAAGAATATCTAATGATAAGTTTTTTAGCAAGCACTAAAATATGAGTTAGAATATCCAAAATGTTAGTAATAATATAATAATTACGAATCTGTATTCGTTTTGTCAAGATATGCTTGTAGATGAAAGTTAGCCTATGAAAAGTGAAGAAGTAAAGTAAGAAAAGAAGATAGAATTTCAGTTTTAAGGTGTATGCTTTGAGAAGTAATGAGTATATTGAAAAGTGAAGAAGTAAAGTAAGAAAAGAAGATAGAATTTCAGTTTTAAGGAGTATGCTTTGAGAAGTAATATTTATTTAGAAAAGTGAAGAAGTAAAGTAAGAAAAGAATATCTAATGATAAGTTTTTTAGCAAGCACTAAAATATGAGTTAGAATATCCAAAATGTTAGTAATAATATAATAATTACGAATCTGTATTCGTTTTGTCAAGATATGCTTGTAGATGAAAGTTAGCCTATAGAAAAGTGAAGAAGTAAAGTAAGAAAAGAAGATAGAATTTCAGTTTTAAGGTGTATGCTTTGAGAAGTAATATTTATTTAGAAAAGGTGAAGAAGTGAAGTAAGAAAAGAATATCTAATGATAAGTTTTTGTAGCAAGCACTAAAATATGAGTTAGAATATCCAAAATGTTAGTAATAATATAATAATTACGAATCTGTATTCGTTTTGTCAAGATATGCTTGTAGATGAAAGTTAGCCTATAGAAAAGTGAAGAAGTAAAGTAAGAAAAGAATATCTAATGATAAGTTTTTTAGCAAGCACTAAAATATGAGTTAGAATATCCAAAATGTTAGTAATAATATAATAATTACGAATCTGTATTCGTTTTGTCAAGATATGCTTGTAGATGAAAGTTAGCCTATAGAAAAGTGAAGAAGTAAAGTAAGAAAAGAAGATAGAATTTCAGTTTTAAGGTGTATGCTTTGAGAAGTAATATTTATTTAGAAAAGGTGAAGAAGTGAAGTAAGAAAAGAATATCTAATGATAAGTTTTTGTAGCAAGCACTAAAATATGAGTTAGAATATCCAAAATGTTAGTAATAATATAATAATTACGAATCTGTATTCGTTTTGTCAAGATATGCTTGTAGATGAAAGTTAGCCTATAGAAAAGTGAAGAAGTAAAGTAAGAAAAGAATATCTAATGATAAGTTTTTTAGCAAGCACTAAAATATGAGTTAGAATATCCAAAATGTTAGTAATAATATAATAACTACGAATCTGTATTCGTTTTGTCAAGATATGCTTGTAGATGAAAGTTAGCCTATAGAAAAGTGAAGAAGTAAAGTAAGAAAAGAAGATAGAATTTCAGTTTTAAGGTGTATGCTTTGAGAAGTAATATTTATTTAGAAAAGGTGAAGAAGTGAAGTAAGAAAAGAATATCTAATGATAAGTTTTTGTAGCAAGCACTAAAATATGAGTTAGAATATCCAAAATGTTAGTAATAATATAATAATTACGAATCTGTATTCGTTTTGTCAAGATATGCTTGTAGATGAAAGTTAGCCTATAGAAAAGTGAAGAAGTAAAGTAAGAAAAGAATATCTAATGATAAGTTTTTTAGCAAGCACTAAAATATGAGTTAGAATATCCAAAATGTTAGTAATAATATAATAACTACGAATCTGTATTCGTTTTGTCAAGATATGCTTGTAGATGAAAGTTAGCCTATAGAAAAGTGAAGAAGTAAAGTAAGAAAAGAAGATAGAATTTCAGTTTTAAGGTGTATGCTTTGAGAAGTAATATTTATTTAGAAAAGGTGAAGAAGTGAAGTAAGAAAAGAATATCTAATGATAAGTTTTTGTAGCAAGCACTAAAATATGAGTTAGAATATCCAAAATGTTAGTAATAATATAATAATTACGAATCTGTATTCGTTTTGTCAAGATATGCTTGTAGATGAAAGTTAGCCTATAGAAAAGTGAAGAAGTAAAGTAAGAAAAGAATATCTAATGATAAGTTTTTTAGCAAGCACTAAAATATGAGTTAGAATATCCAAAATGTTAGTAATAATATAATAATTACGAATCTGTATTCGTTTTGTCAAGATATGCTTGTAGATGAAAGTTAGCCTATAGAAAAGTGAAGAAGTAAAGTAAGAAAAGAATATCTAATGATAAGTTTTTTAGCAAGCACTAAAATATGAGTTAGAATATCCAAAATGTTAGTAATAATATAATAACTACGAATCTGTATTCGTTTTGTCAAGATATGCTTGTAGATGAAAGTTAGCCTATAGAAAAGTGAAGAAGTAAAGTAAGAAAAGAAGATAGAATTTCAGTTTTAAGGTGTATGCTTTGAGAAGTAATATTTATTTAGAAAAGGTGAAGAAGTGAAGTAAGAAAAGAATATCTAATGATAAGTTTTTGTAGCAAGCACTAAAATATGAGTTAGAATATCCAAAATGTTAGTAATAATATAATAATTACGAATCTGTATTCGTTTTGTCAAGATATGCTTGTAGATGAAAGTTAGCCTATAGAAAAGTGAAGAAGTAAAGTAAGAAAAGAATATCTAATGATAAGTTTTTTAGCAAGCACTAAAATATGAGTTAGAATATCCAAAATGTTAGTAATAATATAATAATTACGAATCTGTATTCGTTTTGTCAAGATATGCTTGTAGATGAAAGTTAGCCTATAGAAAAGTGAAGAAGTAAAGTAAGAAAAGAATATCTAATGATAAGTTTTTTAGCAAGCACTAAAATATGAGTTAGAATATCCAAAATGTTAGTAATAATATAATAACTACGAATCTGTATTCGTTTTGTCAAGATATGCTTGTAGATGAAAGTTAGCCTATAGAAAAGTGAAGAAGTAAAGTAAGAAAAGAAGATAGAATTTCAGTTTTAAGGTGTATGCTTTGAGAAGTAATATTTATTTAGAAAAGGTGAAGAAGTGAAGTAAGAAAAGAATATCTAATGATAAGTTTTTGTAGCAAGCACTAAAATATGATTTAGAATATCCAAAAGTGTTAGTAATAATATAATAATTACGAATCTGTATTCTTTTAAGTCAAGGATATGCTTGTAGATGAAAGTTAGCCTATGAAAAGTGAAGAAGTAAAGTAAGAAAAGAAGATAGAATTTCAGTTTTAAGGTGTATGCTTTGAGAAGTAATATTTATTTAGAAAAGTGAAGAAGTAAAGTAAGAAAAGAATATCTAATGATAAGTTTTTGTAGCAAGCACTAAAATATGAGTTAGAATATCCAAAATGTTAGTAATAATATAATAATTACGAATCTGTATTCGTTTTGTCAAGATATGCTTGTAGATGAAAGTTAGCCTATGAAAAGTGAAGAAGTAAAGTAAGAAAAGAAGATAGAATTTCAGTTTTAAGGTGTATGCTTTGAGAAGTAATGAGTATATTGAAAAGTGAAGAAGTAAAGTAAGAAAAGAAGATAGAATTTCAGTTTTAAGGAGTATGCTTTGAGAAGTAATATTTATTTAGAAAAGTGAAGAAGTAAAGTAAGAAAAGAATATCTAATGATAAGTTTTTTAGCAAGCACTAAAATATGAGTTAGAATATCCAAAATGTTAGTAATAATATAATAATTACGAATCTGTATTCGTTTTGTCAAGATATGCTTGTAGATGAAAGTTAGCCTATAGAAAAGTGAAGAAGTAAAGTAAGAAAAGAAGATAGAATTTCAGTTTTAAGGTGTATGCTTTGAGAAGTAATATTTATTTAGAAAAGGTGAAGAAGTGAAGTAAGAAAAGAATATCTAATGATAAGTTTTTGTAGCAAGCACTAAAATATGAGTTAGAATATCCAAAATGTTAGTAATAATATAATAATTACGAATCTGTATTCGTTTTGTCAAGATATGCTTGTAGATGAAAGTTAGCCTATAGAAAAGTGAAGAAGTAAAGTAAGAAAAGAATATCTAATGATAAGTTTTTTAGCAAGCACTAAAATATGAGTTAGAATATCCAAAATGTTAGTAATAATATAATAACTACGAATCTGTATTCGTTTTGTCAAGATATGCTTGTAGATGAAAGTTAGCCTATAGAAAAGTGAAGAAGTAAAGTAAGAAAAGAAGATAGAATTTCAGTTTTAAGGTGTATGCTTTGAGAAGTAATATTTATTTAGAAAAGGTGAAGAAGTGAAGTAAGAAAAGAATATCTAATGATAAGTTTTTGTAGCAAGCACTAAAATATGAGTTAGAATATCCAAAATGTTAGTAATAATATAATAATTACGAATCTGTATTCGTTTTGTCAAGATATGCTTGTAGATGAAAGTTAGCCTATGAAAAGTGAAGAAGTAAAGTAAGAAAAGAAGATAGAATTTCAGTTTTAAGGTAAGGAGTATGCTTTGAGAAGTAATATTTATTTAGAAAAGTGAAGAAGTAAAGTAAGAAAAGAATATCTAATGATAAGTTTTTTAGCAAGCACTAAAATATGAGTTAGAATATCCAAAATGTTAGTAATAATATAATAATTACGAATCTGTATTCGTTTTGTCAAGATATGCTTGTAGATGAAAGTTAGCCTATGAAAAGTGAAGAAGTAAAGTAAGAAAAGAATATAGAATTTCAGTTTTAAAAGTATGCTTGTAGATGAGTTAGCCTATAAAGTGAAGTAAGTAAAGTAATATCTACGAAGATAGAATTTCAGTTTTAAGGTGTATGCTTTGAGAAGTAATGAGTATATTGAAAAGTGAAGAAGTAAAGTAAGAAAAGAAGATAGAATTTCAGTTTTAAGGAGTATGCTTTGAGAAGTAATATTTATTTAGAAAAGGTGAAGAAGTGAAGTAAGAAAAGAATATCTAATGATAAGTTTTTGTAGCAAGCACTAAAATATGAGTTAGAATATCCAAAATGTTAGTAATAATATAATAATTACGAATCTGTATTCGTTTTGTCAAGATATGCTTGTAGATGAAAGTTAGCCTATGAAAAGTGAAGAAGTAAAGTAAGAAAAGAAGATAGAATTTCAGTTTTAAGGTGTATGCTTTGAGAAGTAATATTTATTTAGAAAAGTGAAGAAGTAAAGTAAGAAAAGAATATCTAATGATAAGTTTTTGTAGCAAGCACTAAAATATGAGTTAGAATATCCAAAATGTTAGTAATAATATAATAATTACGAATCTGTATTCGTTTTGTCAAGATATGCTTGTAGATGAAAGTTAGCCTATAGAAAAGTGAAGAAGTAAAGTAAGAAAAGAAGATAGAATTTCAGTTTTAAGGTGTATGCTTTGAGAAGTAATATTTATTTAGAAAAGGTGAAGAAGTGAAGTAAGAAAAGAATATCTAATGATAAGTTTTTGTAGCAAGCACTAAAATATGAGTTAGAATATCCAAAATGTTAGTAATAATATAATAATTACGAATCTGTATTCGTTTTGTCAAGATATGCTTGTAGATGAAAAGTTTTTTAGCAAGCACTAAAATATGAGTTAGAATATCCAAAATGTTAGTAATAATATAATAATTACGAATCTGTATTCGTTTTGTCAAGATATGCTTGTAGATGAAAGTTAGCCTATAGAAAAGTGAAGAAGTAAAGTAAGAAAAGAAGATAGAATTTCAGTTTTAAGGTGTATGCTTTGAGAAGTAATATTTATTTAGAAAAGGTGAAGAAGTGAAGTAAGAAAAGAATATCTAATGATAAGTTTTTGTAGCAAGCACTAAAATATGAGTTAGAATATCCAAAATGTTAGTAATAATATAATAATTACGAATCTGTATTCGTTTTGTCAAGATATGCTTGTAGATGAAAGTTAGCCTATAGAAAAGTGAAGAAGTAAAGTAAGAAAAGAATATCTAATGATAAGTTTTTTAGCAAGCACTAAAATATGAGTTAGAATATCCAAAATGTTAGTAATAATATAATAACTACGAATCTGTATTCGTTTTGTCAAGATATGCTTGTAGATGAAAGTTAGCCTATAGAAAAGTGAAGAAGTAAAGTAAGAAAAGAAGATAGAATTTCAGTTTTAAGGTGTATGCTTTGAGAAGTAATATTTATTTAGAAAAGGTGAAGAAGTGAAGTAAGAAAAGAATATCTAATGATAAGTTTTTGTAGCAAGCACTAAAATATGAGTTAGAATATCCAAAATGTTAGTAATAATATAATAATTACGAATCTGTATTCGTTTTGTCAAGATATGCTTGTAGATGAAAGTTAGCCTATGAAAAGTGAAGAAGTAAAGTAAGAAAAGAAGATAGAATTTCAGTTTTAAGGTGTATGCTTTGAGAAGTAATATTTATTTAGAAAAGTGAAGAAGTAAAGTAAGAAAAGAATATCTAATGATAAGTTTTTTTAGCAAGCACTAAAATATGAGTTAGAATATCCAAAATGTTAGTAATAATATAATAATTACGAATCTGTATTCGTTTTGTCAAGATATGCTTGTAGATGAAAGTTAGCCTATGAAAAGTGAAGAAGTAAAGTAAGAAAAGAAGATAGAATTTCAGTTTTAAGGTGTATGCTTTGAGAAGTAATGAGTATATTGAAAAGTGAAGAAGTAAAGTAAGAAAAGAAGATAGAATTTCAGTTTTAAGGAGTATGCTTTGAGAAGTAATATTTATTTAGAAAAGTGAAGAAGTAAAGTAAGAAAAGAATATCTAATGATAAGTTTTTTAGCAAGCACTAAAATATGAGTTAGAATATCCAAAATGTTAGTAATAATATATAATTACGAATCTGTATTCGTTTTGTCAAGATATGCTTGTAGATGAAAGTTAGCCTATGAAAAGTGAAGAAGTAAAGTAAGAAAAGAAGATAGAATTTCAGTTTTAAGGTGTATGCTTTGAGAAGTAATATTTATTTAGAAAAGTGAAGAAGTAAAGTAAGAAAAGAATATCTAATGATAAGTTTTTTAGCAAGCACTAAAATATGAGTTAGAATATCCAAAATGTTAGTAATAATATAATAATTACGAATCTGTATTCGTTTTGTCAAGATATGCTTGTAGATGAAAGTTAGCCTATGAAAAGTGAAGAAGTAAAGTAAGAAAAGAAGATAGAATTTCAGTTTTAAGGTGTATGCTTTGAGAAGTAATGAGTATATTGAAAAGTGAAGAAGTAAAGTAAGAAAAGAAGATAGAATTTCAGTTTTAAGGAGTATGCTTTGAGAAGTAATATTTATTTAGAAAAGTGAAGAAGTAAAGTAAGAAAAGAATATCTAATGATAAGTTTTTTAGCAAGCACTAAAATATGAGTTAGAATATCCAAAATGTTAGTAATAATATAATAATTACGAATCTGTATTCGTTTTGTCAAGATATGCTTGTAGATGAAAGTTAGCCTATAGAAAAGTGAAGAAGTAAAGTAAGAAAAGAAGATAGAATTTCAGTTTTAAGGTGTATGCTTTGAGAAGTAATATTTATTTAGAAAAGGTGAAGAAGTGAAGTAAGAAAAGAATATCTAATGATAAGTTTTTGTAGCAAGCACTAAAATATGAGTTAGAATATCCAAAATGTTAGTAATAATATAATAATTACGAATCTGTATTCGTTTTGTCAAGATATGCTTGTAGATGAAAGTTAGCCTATGAAAAGTGAAGAAGTAAAGTAAGAAAAGAAGATAGAATTTCAGTTTTAAGGTGTATGCTTTGAGAAGTAATGAGTATATTGAAAAGTGAAGAAGTAAAGTAAGAAAAGAAGATAGAATTTCAGTTTTAAGGAGTATGCTTTGAGAAGTAATATTTATTTAGAAAAGTGAAGAAGTAAAGTAAGAAAAGAATATCTAATGATAAGTTTTTTAGCAAGCACTAAAATATGAGTTAGAATATCCAAAATGTTAGTAATAATATAATAATTACGAATCTGTATTCGTTTTGTCAAGATATGCTTGTAGATGAAAGTTAGCCTATAGAAAAGTGAAGAAGTAAAGTAAGAAAAGAAGATAGAATTTCAGTTTTAAGGTGTATGCTTTGAGAAGTAATATTTATTTAGAAAAGGTGAAGAAGTGAAGTAAGAAAAGAATATCTAATGATAAGTTTTTGTAGCAAGCACTAAAATATGAGTTAGAATATCCAAAATGTTAGTAATAATATAATAATTACGAATCTGTATTCGTTTTGTCAAGATATGCTTGTAGATGAAAGTTTAGCCTATGAAAAGTGAAGAAGTAAAGTAAGAAAAGAAGATAGAATTTCAGTTTTAAGGTGTATGCTTTGAGAAGTAATATTTATTTAGAAAAGTGAAGAAGTAAAGTAAGAAAAGAATATCTAATGATAAGTTTTTTAGCAAGCACTAAAATATGAGTTAGAATATCCAAAATGTTAGTAAATAATATAATAATTACGAATCTGTATTCGTTTTGTCAAGATATGCTTGTAGATGAAAGTTAGCCTATGAAAAGTGAAGAAGTAAAGTAAGAAAAGAAGATAGAATTTCAGTTTTAAGGTGTATGCTTTGAGAAGTAATATTTATTTAGAAAAGGTGAAGAAGTGAAGTAAGAAAAGAATATCTAATGATAAGTTTTTGTAGCAAGCACTAAAATATGAGTTAGAATATCCAAAATGTTAGTAATAATATAATAATTACGAATCTGTATTCGTTTTGTCAAGATATGCTTGTAGATGAAAGTTAGCCTATGAAAAGTGAAGAAGTAAAGTAAGAAAAGAAGATAGAATTTCAGTTTTAAGGTGTATGCTTTGAGAAGTAATATTTATTTAGAAAAGTGAAGAAGTAAAGTAAGAAAAGAATATCTAATGATAAGTTTTTTAGCAAGCACTAAAATATGAGTTAGAATATCCAAAATGTTAGTAATAATATAATAATTACGAATCTGTATTCGTTTTGTCAAGATATGCTTGTAGATGAAAGTTAGCCTATAGAAAAGTGAAGAAGTAAAGTAAGAAAAGAAGATAGAATTTCAGTTTTAAGGTGTATGCTTTGAGAAGTAATATTTATTTAGAAAAGGTGAAGAAGTGAAGTAAGAAAAGAATATCTAATGATAAGTTTTTGTAGCAAGCACTAAAATATGAGTTAGAATATCCAAAATGTTAGTAATAATATAATAATTACGAATCTGTATTCGTTTTGTCAAGATATGCTTGTAGATGAAAGTTAGCCTATGAAAAGTGAAGAAGTAAAGTAAGAAAAGAAGATAGAATTTCAGTTTTAAGGTGTATGCTTGAGAAGTAATATTTATTTAGAAAAGTGAAGAAGTAAAGTAAGAAAAGAATATCTAATGATAAGTTTTTTAGCAAGCACTAAAATATGAGTTAGAATATCCAAAATGTTAGTAATAATATAATAATTACGAATCTGTATTCGTTTTGTCAAGATATGCTTGTAGATGAAAGTTAGCCTATGAAAAGTGAAGAAGTAAAGTAAGAAAAGAAGATAGAATTTCAGTTTTAAGGTGTATGCTTTGAGAAGTAATATTTATTTAGAAAAGGTGAAGAAGTGAAGTAAGAAAAGAATATCTAATGATAAGTTTTTGTAGCAAGCACTAAAATATGAGTTAGAATATCCAAAATGTTAGTAATAATATAATAATTACGAATCTGTATTCGTTTTGTCAAGATATGCTTGTAGATGAAAGTTAGCCTATGAAAAGTGAAGAAGTAAAGTAAGAAAAGAAGATAGAATTTCAGTTTTAAGGTGTATGCTTTGAGAAGTAATATTTATTTAGAAAAGTGAAGAAGTAAAGTAAGAAAAGAAGATAGAATTTCAGTTTTAAGGTGTATGCTTTGAGAAGTAATATTTATTTAGAAAAGGTGAAGAAGTGAAGTAAGAAAAGAATATCTAATGATAAGTTTTTGTAGCAAGCACTAAAATATGAGTTAGAATATCCAAAATGTTAGTAATAATATAATAATTACGAATCTGTATTCGTTTTGTCAAGATATGCTTGTAGATGAAAGTTAGCCTATGAAAAGTGAAGAAGTAAAGTAAGAAAAGAAGATAGAATTTCAGTTTTAAGGTGTATGCTTTGAGAAGTAATATTTATTTAGAAAAGTGAAGAAGTAAAGTAAGAAAAGAATATCTAATGATAAGTTTTTTAGCAAGCACTAAAATATGAGTTAGAATATCCAAAATGTTAGTAATAATATAATAATTACGAATCTGTATTCGTTTTGTCAAGATATGCTTGTAGATGAAAGTTAGCCTATGAAAAGTGAAGAAGTAAAGTAAGAAAAGAAGATAGAATTTCAGTTTTAAGGTGTATGCTTTGAGAAGTAATGAGTATATTGAAAAGTGAAGAAGTAAAGTAAGAAAAGAAGATAGAATTTCAGTTTTAAGGAGTATGCTTTGAGAAGTAATATTTATTTAGAAAAGTGAAGAAGTAAAGTAAGAAAAGAATATCTAATGATAAGTTTTTTAGCAAGCACTAAAATATGAGTTAGAATATCCAAAATGTTAGTAATAATATAATAATTACGAATCTGTATTCGTTTTGTCAAGATATGCTTGTAGATGAAAGTTAGCCTATAGAAAAGTGAAGAAGTAAAGTAAGAAAAGAAGATAGAATTTCAGTTTTAAGGTGTATGCTTTGAGAAGTAATATTTATTTAGAAAAGGTGAAGAAGTGAAGTAAGAAAAGAATATCTAATGATAAGTTTTTGTAGCAAGCACTAAAATATGAGTTAGAATATCCAAAATGTTAGTAATAATATAATAATTACGAATCTGTATTCGTTTTGTCAAGATATGCTTGTAGATGAAAGTTAGCCTATGAAAAGTGAAGAAGTAAAGTAAGAAAAGAAGATAGAATTTCAGTTTTAAGGTGTATGCTTTGAGAATATTACTTCTCAAAGCATACACCTTAAAACTGAAATTCTATCTTCTTTTCTTACTTTACTTCTTCACTTTTCATAGGCTAACTTTCATCTACAAGCATATCTTGACAAAACGAATACAGATTCGTAATTATTATATTATTACTAACATTTTGGATATTCTAACTCATATTTTAGTGCTTGCTACAAAAACTTATCATTAGATATTCTTTTCTTACTTCACTTCTTCACCTTTTCTAAATAAATATTACTTCTCAAAGCATACACCTTAAAACTGAAATTCTATCTTCTTTTCTTACTTTACTTCTTCACTTTTCTATAGGCTAACTTTCATCTACAAGCATATCTTGACAAAACGAATACAGATTCGTAATTATTATATTATTACTAACATTTTGGATATTCTAACTCATATTTTAGTGCTTGCTAAAAAACTTATCATTAGATATTCTTTTCTTACTTTACTTCTTCACTTTTCTAAATAAATATTACTTCTCAAAGCATACTCCTTAAAACTGAAATTCTATCTTCTTTTCTTACTTTACTTCTTCACTTTTCAATATACTCATTACTTCTCAAAGCATACACCTTAAAACTGAAATTCTATCTTCTTTTCTTACTTTACTTCTTCACTTTTCATAGGCTAACTTTCATCTACAAGCATATCTTGACAAAACGAATACAGATTCGTAATTATTATATTATTACTAACATTTTGGATATTCTAACTCATATTTTAGTGCTTGCTAAAAAACTTATCATTAGATATTCTTTTCTTACTTTACTTCTTCACTTTTCTAAATAAATATTACTTCTCAAAGCATACACCTTAAAACTGAAATTCTATCTTCTTTTCTTACTTTACTTCTTCACTTTTCATAGGCTAACTTTCATCTACAAGCATATCTTGACAAAACGAATACAGATTCGTAATTATTATATTATTACTAACATTTTGGATATTCTAACTCATATTTTAGTGCTTGCTACAAAAAACTTATCATTAGATATTCTTTTCTTACTTCACTTCTTCACCTTTTCTAAATAAATATTACTTCTCAAAGCATACACCTTAAAACTGAAATTCTATCTTCTTTTCTTACTTACTTCTTCACTTTTCTAAATAAATATTACTTCTCAAAGCATACACCTTAAAAACTGAAATTCTATCTTCTTTTCTTACTTTACTTCTTCACTTTTCATAGGCTAACTTTCATCTACAAGCATATCTTGACAAAACGAATACAGATTCGTAATTATTATATTATTACTAACATTTTGGATATTCTAACTCATATTTTAGTGCTTGCTACAAAAACTTATCATTAGATATTCTTTTCTTACTTCACTTCTTCACCTTTTCTAAATAAATATTACTTCTCAAAGCATACACCTTAAAACTGAAATTCTATCTTCTTTTCTTACTTTACTTCTTCACTTTTCATAGGCTAACTTTCATCTACAAGCATATCTTGACAAAACGAATACAGATTCGTAATTATTATATTATTACTAACATTTTGGATATTCTAACTCATATTTTAGTGCTTGCTAAAAAACTTATCATTAGATATTCTTTTCTTACTTTACTTCTTCACTTTTCTAAATAAATATTACTTCTCAAAGCATACACCTTAAAACTGAAATTCTATCTTCTTTTTCTTACTTTACTTCTTCACTTTTCATAGGCTAACTTTCATCTACAAGCATATCTTGACAAAACGAATACAGATTCGTAATTATTATATTATTACTAACATTTTGGATATTCTAACTCATATTTTAGTGCTTGCTACAAAAACTTATCATTAGATATTCTTTCTTACTTCACTTCTTCACCTTTTCTAAATAAATATTACTTCTCAAAGCATACACCTTAAAACTGAAATTCTATCTTCTTTTCTTACTTTACTTCTTCACTTTTCTATAGGCTAACTTTCATCTACAAGCATATCTTGACAAAACGAATACAGATTCGTAATTATTATATTATTACTAACATTTGGATATTCTAACTCATATTTTAGTGCTTGCTAAAAAACTTATCATTAGATATTCTTTTCTTACTTTACTTCTTCACTTTTCTAAATAAATATTACTTCTCAAAGCATACACCTTAAAACTGAAATTCTATCTTCTTTTCTTACTTTACTTCTTCACTTTTCATAGGCTAACTTTCATCTACAAGCATATCTTGACAAAACGAATACAGATTCGTAATTATTATATTATTACTAACATTTTGGATATTCTAACTCATATTTTAGTGCTTGCTACAAAAACTTATCATTAGATATTCTTTTCTTACTTCACTTCTTCACCTTTTCTAAATAAATATTACTTCTCAAAGCATACACCTTAAAACTGAAATTCTATCTTCTTTTCTTACTTACTTCTTCACTTTTCATAGGCTAACTTTCATCTACAAGCATATCTTGACAAAACGAATACAGATTCGTAATTATTATATTATTACTAACATTTTGGATATTCTAACTCATATTTTAGTGCTTGCTAAAAAACTTATCATTAGATATTCTTTTCTTACTTTACTTCTTCACTTTTCTAAATAAATATTACTTCTCAAAGCATACACCTTAAAACTGAAATTCTATCTTCTTTTCTTACTTTACTTCTTCACTTTTCATAGGCTAACTTTCATCTACAAGCATATCTTGACAAAACGAATACAGATTCGTAATTATTATATTATTACTAACATTTTGGATATTCTAACTCATATTTTAGTGCTTGCTACAAAAACTTATCATTAGATATTCTTTTCTTACTTCACTTCTTCACCTTTTCTAAATAAATATTACTTCTCAAAGCATACACCTTAAAACTGAAATTCTATCTTCTTTTCTTACTTTACTTCTTCACTTTTCTATAGGCTAACTTTCATCTACAAGCATATCTTGACAAAACGAATACAGATTCGTAATTATTATATTATTACTAACATTTTGGATATTCTAACTCATATTTTAGTGCTTGCTAAAAAACTTATCATTAGATATTCTTTTCTTACTTTACTTCTTCACTTTTTCTAAATAAATATTACTTCTCAAAGCATACTCCTTAAAACTGAAATTCTATCTTCTTTTCTTACTTTACTTCTTCACTTTTCAATATACTCATTACTTCTCAAAGCATACACCTTAAAACTGAAATTCTATCTTCTTTTCTTACTTTACTTCTTCACTTTTCATAGGCTAACTTTCATCTACAAGCATATCTTGACAAAACGAATACAGATTCGTAATTATTATATTATTACTAACATTTTGGATATTCTAACTCATATTTTAGTGCTTGCTACAAAAACTTATCATTAGATATTCTTTTCTTACTTCACTTCTTCACCTTTTCTAAATAAATATTACTTCTCAAAGCATACACCTTAAAACTGAAATTCTATCTTCTTTTCTTACTTTACTTCTTCACTTTTCTATAGGCTAACTTTCATCTACAAGCATATCTTGACAAAACGAATACAGATTCGTAATTATTATATTATTACTAACATTTTGGATATTCTAACTCATATTTTAGTGCTTGCTAAAAAACTTATCATTAGATATTCTTTTCTTACTTTACTTCTTCACTTTTCTAAATAAATATTACTTCTCAAAGCATACTCCTTAAAACTGAAATTCTATCTTCTTTTCTTACTTTACTTCTTCACTTTTCAATATACTCATTACTTCTCAAAGCATACACCTTAAAACTGAAATTCTATCTTCTTTTCTTACTTTACTTCTTCACTTTTCATAGGCTAACTTTCATCTACAAGCATATCTTGACAAAACGAATACAGATTCGTAATTATTATATTATTACTAACATTTTGGATATTCTAACTCATATTTTAGTGCTTGCTAAAAAACTTATCATTAGATATTCTTTTCTTACTTTACTTCTTCACTTTTCTAAATAAATATTACTTCTCAAAGCATACACCTTAAAACTGAAATTCTATCTTCTTTTCTTACTTTACTTCTTCACTTTTCATAGGCTAACTTTCATCTACAAGCATATCTTGACAAAACGAATACAGATTCGTAATTATTATATTATTACTAACATTTTGGATATTCTAACTCATATTTTAGTGCTTGCTAAAAAACTTATCATTAGATATTCTTTTCTTACTTTACTTCTTCACTTTTCTAAATAAATATTACTTCTCAAAGCATACTCCTTAAAACTGAAATTCTATCTTCTTTTCTTACTTTACTTCTTCACTTTTCAATATACTCATTACTTCTCAAAGCATACACCTTAAAACTGAAATTCTATCTTCTTTTCTTACTTTACTTCTTCACTTTTCATAGGCTAACTTTCATCTACAAGCATATCTTGACAAAACGAATACAGATTCGTAATTATTATATTATTACTAACATTTTGGATATTCTAACTCATATTTAGTGCTTGCTAAAAAACTTATCATTAGATATTCTTTTCTTACTTTACTTCTTCACTTTTCTAAATAAATATTACTTCTCAAAGCATACACCTTAAAACTGAAATTCTATCTTCTTTTCTTACTTTACTTCTTCACTTTTCATAGGCTAACTTTCATCTACAAGCATATCTTGACAAAACGAATACAGATTCGTAATTATTATATTATTACTAACATTTTGGATATTCTAACTCATATTTTAGTGCTTGCTACAAAAACTTATCATTAGATATTCTTTTCTTACTTCACTTCTTCACCTTTTCTAAATAAATATTACTTCTCAAAGCATACACCTTAAAACTGAAATTCTATCTTCTTTTCTTACTTTACTTCTTCACTTTTCTATAGGCTAACTTTCATCTACAAGCATATCTTGACAAAACGAATACAGATTCGTAGTTATTATATTATTACTAACATTTTGGATATTCTAACTCATATTTTAGTGCTTGCTAAAAAACTTATCATTAGATATTCTTTTCTTACTTTACTTCTTCACTTTTCTATAGGCTAACTTTCATCTACAAGCATATCTTGACAAAACGAATACAGATTCGTAATTATTATATTATTACTAACATTTTGGGATATTCTAACTCATATTTTAGTGCTTGCTACAAAAACTTATCATTAGATATTCTTTTCTTACTTCACTTCTTCACCTTTTCTAAATAAATATTACTTCTCAAAGCATACACCTTAAAACTGAAATTCTATCTTCTTTTCTTACTTTACTTCTTCACTTTTCTATAGGCTAACTTTCATCTACAAGCATATCTTGACAAAACGAATACAGATTCGTAATTATTATATTATTACTAACATTTTGGATATTCTAACTCATATTTTAGTGCTTGCTAAAAAACTTATCATTAGATATTCTTTTCTTACTTTACTTCTTCACTTTTCTAAATAAATATTACTTCTCAAAGCATACTCCTTAAAACTGAAATTCTATCTTCTTTTCTTACTTTACTTCTTCACTTTTCAATATACTCATTACTTCTCAAAGCATACACCTTAAAACTGAAATTCTATCTTCTTTTCTTACTTTACTTCTTCACTTTTCATAGGCTAACTTTCATCTACAAGCATATCTTGACAAAACGAATACAGATTCGTAATTATTATATTATTACTAACATTTTGGATATTCTAACTCATATTTTAGTGCTTGCTAAAAAACTTATCATTAGATATTCTTTCTTACTTTACTTCTTCACTTTTCTAAATAAATATTACTTCTCAAAGCATACACCTTAAAACTGAAATTCTATCTTCTTTTCTTACTTTACTTCTTCACTTTTCATAGGCTAACTTTCATCTACAAGCATATCTTGACAAAACGAATACAGATTCGTAATTATTATATTATTACTAACATTTTGGATATTCTAACTCATATTTTAGTGCTTGCTACAAAAACTTATCATTAGATATTCTTTTCTTACTTCACTTCTTCACCTTTTCTAAATAAATATTACTTCTCAAAGCATACACCTTAAAACTGAAATTCTATCTTCTTTTCTTACTTTACTTCTTCACTTTTCTATAGGCTAACTTTCATCTACAAGCATATCTTGACAAAACGAATACAGATTCGTAGTTATTATATTATTACTAACATTTTGGATATTCTAACTCATATTTTAGTGCTTGCTAAAAAACTTATCATTAGATATTCTTTTCTTACTTTACTTCTTCACTTTTCTATAGGCTAACTTTCATCTACAAGCATATCTTGACAAAACGAATACAGATTCGTAATTATTATATTATTACTAACATTTTGGATATTCTAACTCATATTTTAGTGCTTGCTAAAAAACTTATCATTAGATATTCTTTTCTTACTTTACTTCTTCACTTTTCTAAATAAATATTACTTCTCAAAGCATACACCTTAAAACTGAAATTCTATCTTCTTTTCTTACTTTACTTCTTCACTTTTCATAGGCTAACTTTCATCTACAAGCATATCTTGACAAAACGAATACAGATTCGTAATTATTATATTATTACTAACATTTTGGATATTCTAACTCATATTTTAGTGCTTGCTACAAAAACTTATCATTAGATATTCTTTTCTTACTTCACTTCTTCACCTTTTCTAAATAAATATTACTTCTCAAAGCATACACCTTAAAACTGAAATTCTATCTTCTTTTCTTACTTTACTTCTTCACTTTTCTATAGGCTAACTTTCATCTACAAGCATATCTTGACAAAACGAATACAGATTCGTAGTTATTATATTATTACTAACATTTGGATATTCTAACTCATATTTTAGTGCTTGCTAAAAAAACTTATCATTAGATATTCTTTTCTTACTTTACTTCTTCACTTTTCTATAGGCTAACTTTCATCTACAAGCATATCTTGACAAAACGAATACAGATTCGTAATTATTATATTATTACTAACATTTGGATATTCTAACTCATATTTTAGTGCTTGCTACAAAAACTTATCATTAGATATTCTTTTCTTACTTCACTTCTTCACCTTTTCTAAATAAATATTACTTCTCAAAGCATACACCTTAAAACTGAAATTCTATCTTCTTTTCTTACTTTACTTCTTCACTTTTCTATAGGCTAACTTTCATCTACAAGCATATCTTGACAAAACGAATACAGATTCGTAATTATTATATTATTACTAACATTTTGGATATTCTAACTCATATTTTAGTGCTTGCTAAAAAACTTATCATTAGATATTCTTTTCTTACTTTACTTCTTCACTTTTCTAAATAAATATTACTTCTCAAAGCATACTCCTTAAAACTGAAATTCTATCTTCTTTTCTTACTTTACTTCTTCACTTTTCAATATACTCATTACTTCTCAAAGCATACACCTTAAAACTGAAATTCTATCTTCTTTTCTTACTTTACTTCTTCACTTTTCATAGGCTAACTTTCATCTACAAGCATATCTTGACAAAACGAATACAGATTCGTAATTATTATATTATTACTAACATTTTGGATATTCTAACTCATATTTTAGTGCTTGCTAAAAAACTTATCATTAGATATTCTTTTCTTACTTTACTTCTTCACTTTTCTAAATAAATATTACTTCTCAAAGCATACACCTTAAAACTGAAATTCTATCTTCTTTTCTTACTTTACTTCTTCACTTTTCATAGGCTAACTTTCATCTACAAGCATATCTTGACAAAACGAATACAGATTCGTAATTATTATATTATTACTAACATTTTGGATATTCTAACTCATATTTTAGTGCTTGCTACAAAAACTTATCATTAGATATTCTTTTCTTACTTCACTTCTTCACCTTTTCTAAATAAATATTACTTCTCAAAGCATACACCTTAAAACTGAAATTCTATCTTCTTTTCTTACTTTACTTCTTCACTTTTCTATAGGCTAACTTTCATCTACAAGCATATCTTGACAAAACGAATACAGATTCGTAGTTATTATATTATTACTAACATTTTGGATATTCTAACTCATATTTTAGTGCTTGCTAAAAAACTTATCATTAGATATTCTTTTCTTACTTTACTTCTTCACTTTTCTATAGGCTAACTTTCATCTACAAGCATATCTTGACAAAACGAATACAGATTCGTAATTATTATATTATTACTAACATTTTGGATATTCTAACTCATATTTTAGTGCTTGCTAAAAAACTTATCATTAGATATTCTTTTCTTACTTTACTTCTTCACTTTTCTATAGGCTAACTTTCATCTACAAGCATATCTTGACAAAACGAATACAGATTCGTAATTATTATATTATTACTAACATTTTGGATATTCTAACTCATATTTTAGTGCTTGCTACAAAAACTTATCATTAGATATTCTTTTCTTACTTCACTTCTTCACCTTTTCTAAATAAATATTACTTCTCAAAGCATACACCTTAAAACTGAAATTCTATCTTCTTTTCTTACTTTACTTCTTCACTTTTCTATAGGCTAACTTTCATCTACAAGCATATCTTGACAAAACGAATACAGATTCGTAGTTATTATATTATTACTAACATTTTGGATATTCTAACTCATATTTTAGTGCTTGCTAAAAAACTTATCATTAGATATTCTTTTCTTACTTTACTTCTTCACTTTTCTATAGGCTAACTTTCATCTACAAGCATATCTTGACAAAACGAATACAGATTCGTAATTATTATATTATTACTAACATTTTGGATATTCTAACTCATATTTTAGTGCTTGCTAAAAAACTTATCATTAGATATTCTTTTCTTACTTTACTTCTTCACTTTTCTATAGGCTAACTTTCATCTACAAGCATATCTTGACAAAACGAATACAGATTCGTAATTATTATATTATTACTAACATTTTGGATATTCTAACTCATATTTTAGTGCTTGCTACAAAAACTTATCATTAGATATTCTTTTCTTACTTCACTTCTTCACCTTTTCTAAATAAATATTACTTCTCAAAGCATACACCTTAAAACGGAAATTCTATCTTCTTTTCTTACTTTACTTCTTCACTTTTCTATAGGCTAACTTTCATCTACAAGCATATCTTGACAAAACGAATACAGATTCGTAGTTATTATATTATTACTAACATTTTGGATATTCTAACTCATATTTAGTGCTTGCTAAAAAACTTATCATTAGATATTCTTTTCTTACTTTACTTCTTCACTTTTCTATAGGCTAACTTTCATCTACAAGCATATCTTGACAAAACGAATACAGATTCGTAATTATTATATTATTACTAACATTTTGGATATTCTAACTCATATTTTAGTGCTTGCTACAAAAACTTATCATTAGATATTCTTTTCTTACTTCACTTCTTCACCTTTTCTAAATAAATATTACTTCTCAAAGCATACACCTTAAAACTGAAATTCTATCTTCTTTTCTTACTTTACTTCTTCACTTTTCTATAGGCTAACTTTCATCTACAAGCATATCTTGACAAAACGAATACAGATTCGTAGTTATTATATTATTACTAACATTTTGGATATTCTAACTCATATTTTAGTGCTTGCTAAAAAACTTATCATTAGATATTCTTTTCTTACTTTACTTCTTCACTTTTCTATAGGCTAACTTTCATCTACAAGCATATCTTGACAAAACGAATACAGATTCGTAATTATTATATTATTACTAACATTTTGGATATTCTAACTCATATTTTAGTGCTTGCTACAAAAACTTATCATTAGATATTCTTTTCTTACTTCACTTCTTCACCTTTTCTAAATAAATATTACTTCTCAAAGCATACACCTTAAAACTGAAATTCTATCTTCTTTTCTTACTTTACTTCTTCACTTTTCTATAGGCTAACTTTCATCTACAAGCATATCTTGACAAAACGAATACAGATTCGTAATTATTATATTATTACTAACATTTTGGATATTCTAACTCATATTTTAGTGCTTGCTAAAAAACTTATCATTAGATATTCTTTTCTTACTTTACTTCTTCACTTTTCTATAGGCTAACTTTCATCTACAAGCATATCTTGACAAAACGAATACAGATTCGTAATTATTATATTATTACTAACATTTTGGATATTCTAACTCATATTTTAGTGCTTGCTACAAAAACTTATCATTAGATATTCTTTTCTTACTTCACTTCTTCACCTTTTCTAAATAAATATTACTTCTCAAAGCATACACCTTAAAACTGAAATTCTATCTTCTTTTCTTACTTTACTTCTTCACTTTTCTATAGGCTAACTTTCATCTACAAGCATATCTTGACAAAACGAATACAGATTCGTAATTATTATATTATTACTAACATTTTGGATATTCTAACTCATATTTTAGTGCTTGCTAAAAAACTTATCATTAGATATTCTTTTCTTACTTTACTTCTTCACTTTTCTAAATAAATATTACTTCTCAAAGCATACTCCTTAAAACTGAAATTCTATCTTCTTTTCTTACTTTACTTCTTCACTTTTCAATATACTCATTACTTCTCAAAGCATACACCTTAAAACTGAAATTCTATCTTCTTTTCTTACTTTACTTCTTCACTTTTCATAGGCTAACTTTCATCTACAAGCATATCTTGACAAAACGAATACAGATTCGTAATTATTATATTATTACTAACATTTTGGATATTCTAACTCATATTTTAGTGCTTGCTAAAAAACTTATCATTAGATATTTCTTTTCTTACTTCACTTCTTCACCTTTTCTAAATAAATATTACTTCTCAAAGCATACACCTTAAAACTGAAATTCTATCTTCTTTTCTTACTTTACTTCTTCACTTTTCTATAGGCTAACTTTCATCTACAAGCATATCTTGACAAAACGAATACAGATTCGTAGTTATTATATTATTACTAACATTTTGGATATTCTAACTCATATTTTAGTGCTTGCTAAAAAACTTATCATTAGATATTCTTTTCTTACTTTACTTCTTCACTTTTCTATAGGCTAACTTTCATCTACAAGCATATCTTGACAAAACGAATACAGATTCGTAATTATTATATTATTACTAACATTTTGGATATTCTAACTCATATTTTAGTGCTTGCTACAAAAACTTATCATTAGATATTCTTTTCTTACTTCACTTCTTCACCTTTTCTAAATAAATATTACTTCTCAAAGCATACACCTTAAAACTGAAATTCTATCTTCTTTTCTTACTTTACTTCTTCACTTTTCTATAGGCTAACTTTCATCTACAAGCATATCTTGACAAAACGAATACAGATTCGTAATTATTATATTATTACTAACATTTTGGATATTCTAACTCATATTTTAGTGCTTGCTAAAAAACTTATCATTAGATATTCTTTTCTTACTTTACTTCTTCACTTTTCTAAATAAATATTACTTCTCAAAGCATACTCCTTAAAACTGAAATTCTATCTTCTTTTCTTACTTTACTTCTTCACTTTTCAATATACTCATTACTTCTCAAAGCATACACCTTAAAACTGAAATTCTATCTTCTTTTCTTACTTTACTTCTTCACTTTTCATAGGCTAACTTTCATCTACAAGCATATCTTGACAAAACGAATACAGATTCGTAATTATTATATTATTACTAACATTTTGGATATTCTAACTCATATTTTAGTGCTTGCTAAAAAACTTATCATTAGATATTCTTTTCTTACTTTACTTCTTCACTTTTCTAAATAAATATTACTTCTCAAAGCATACACCTTAAAACTGAAATTCTATCTTCTTTTCTTACTTTACTTCTTCACTTTTCATAGGCTAACTTTCATCTACAAGCATATCTTAACAAAACGAATACAGATTCGTAATTATTATATTATTACTAACATTTTGGATATTCTAACTCATATTTTAGTGCTTGCTAAAAAACTTATCATTAGATATTCTTTTCTTACTTTACTTCTTCACTTTTCTAAATAAATATTACTTCTCAAAGCATACTCCTTAAAACTGAAATTCTATCTTCTTTTCTTACTTTACTTCTTCACTTTTCAATATACTCATTACTTCTCAAAGCATACACCTTAAAACTGAAATTCTATCTTCTTTTCTTACTTTACTTCTTCACTTTTCATAGGCTAACTTTCATCTACAAGCATATCTTGACAAAACGAATACAGATTCGTAATTATTATATTATTACTAACATTTTGGATATTCTAACTCATATTTTAGTGCTTGCTACAAAAACTTATCATTAGATATTCTTTTCTTACTTCACTTCTTCACCTTTTCTAAATAAATATTACTTCTCAAAGCATACACCTTAAAACTGAAATTCTATCTTCTTTTCTTACTTTACTTCTTCACTTTTCTATAGGCTAACTTTCATCTACAAGCATATCTTGACAAAACGAATACAGATTCGTAATTATTATATTATTACTAACATTTTGGATATTCTAACTCATATTTTAGTGCTTGCTAAAAAACTTATCATTAGATATTCTTTTCTTACTTTACTTCTTCACTTTTCTAAATAAATATTACTTCTCAAAGCATACTCTTAAAACTGAAATTCTATCTTCTTTTCTTACTTTACTTCTTCACTTTTCAATATACTCATTACTTCTCAAAGCATACACCTTAAAACTGAAATTCTATCTTCTTTTCTTACTTTACTTCTTCACTTTTCATAGGCTAACTTTCATCTACAAGCATATCTTGACAAAACGAATACAGATTCGTAATTATTATATTATTACTAACATTTTGGATATTCTAACTCATATTTTAGTGCTTGCTAAAAAACTTATCATTAGATATTCTTTTCTTACTTTACTTCTTCACTTTTCTAAATAAATATTACTTCTCAAAGCATACACCTTAAAACTGAAAATTCTATCTTCTTTTCTTACTTTACTTCTTCACTTTTCATAGGCTAACTTTCATCTACAAGCATATCTTGACAAAACGAATACAGATTCGTAATTATTATATTATTACTAACATTTTGGATATTCTAACTCATATTTTAGTGCTTGCTAAAAAACTTATCATTAGATATTCTTTTCTTACTTTACTTCTTCACTTTTCTAAATAAATATTACTTCTCAAAGCATACTCCTTAAAACTGAAATTCTATCTTCTTTTCTTACTTTACTTCTTCACTTTTCAATATACTCATTACTTCTCAAAGCATACACCTTAAAACTGAAATTCTATCTTCTTTTCTTACTTTACTTCTTCACTTTTCATAGGCTAACTTTCATCTACAAGCATATCTTGACAAAACGAATACAGATTCGTAATTATTATATTATTACTAACATTTTGGATATTCTAACTCATATTTTAGTGCTTGCTAAAAAACTTATCATTAGATATTCTTTTTCTTACTTTACTTCTTCACTTTTCTAAATAAATATTACTTCTCAAAGCATACACCTTAAAACTGAAATTCTATCTTCTTTTCTTACTTTACTTCTTCACTTTTCATAGGCTAACTTTCATCTACAAGCATATCTTGACAAAACGAATACAGATTCGTAATTATTATATTATTACTAACATTT
>CAMPDV010004613.1:0-41357 GCA_946699065.1 Loxodes magnus
CGATGGACTCTGAATCACTGGATATAGCCACAGCATATACATAATTAGTGTGACCACTCATGGTCTTACAGGTACTGTCTTGACGTCCCATAGTCTCACCGTATAATCATAACTTCCGATACGATGAACTCTTAATCACTGGATATAGCCACAGATGATTAATAATTAGTGTGACCACTCATGGTCTTACAGGTACCTGTCTTGACGTACCATAGTCTCACCGTATTATCTACACTTCCCGATACGATGAATCTTAATCACTGGATATAGCCACAGATAATACATAATTAGTGTGACCACTCATGGTCTTACAGGTACCTGTCTTGACGTCCCATAGTCTCACCGTATAATCATAACTTCCGATACGATGAACTCTTAATCACTGGATATAGCACAGATGATTCATAATTAGTGTGACCACTCATGGTCTTACAGGTACCTGTCTTGACGTCCCATAGTCTCACCGTATTATCATAACTTCCCGATACAATGAACTCTGAATCACTGGATATAGCCACAGCATATACATAATTAGTGTGACCACTCATGGTTTACAGGTACCTGTCTTGACGTTCCTAGTCTCACCGTATTATCAAACTTCCCCGATACAATGAACTCTTAATCACTGGATATAGCCACAGCATATACATAATGTGTGTGACCACTCATGGTCTTACGGTACCTGTCTTGACGTTCCATAGTCTCACCGTATTATCTACACTTCCCGATACGATGAACTCTGAATCACTGGATATAGCCACAGATAATACATAATTAGTGTGACCATCATGGTCTTACAGGTACCTGTCTTGACGTTCCATAGTCTCACCGTATTATCATAACTTCCCGATACGATGAACTCTGAATCACTGGATATAGCCACAGCATATACATAATTAGTGTGACCACTCATGGTCTTACAGGTACCTGTCTTGACGTCCCATAGTCTCACCGTATAATCATAACTTCCCGATACAATGAACTCTGAATCACTGGATATAGCCACAGCATATACATAATGTGTGTGACCACTCATGGTCTTACAGGTACCCTGTCTTGACGTCCCATAGTCTCACCGTATAATCATAACTTCCCGATACGATGAACTCTGAATCACTGGATATAGCCACAGATCATACCCAATTAGTGTGACCACTCATGGTCTTACAGGTACCTGTCTTGACGTCCATAGTCTCACCGTATAATCATAACTTCCCGATACGATGAACTCTGAATCACTGGATATAGCACAGATGATTCATAATTAGTGTGCCACTCATGGTCTTACAGGTACTGTCTTGACGTCCCATAGTCTCACCGTATAATCATAACTTCCCGATACGATGAACTCTGAATCACTGGATATAGCCACAGCATATACATAATTAGTGTGACCACTCATGGTCTTACAGGTACCTGTCTTGACGTCCCATAGTCTCACGTATAATCATAACTTCCCGATACGATGAACTCTGAATCACTGGATATAGCCACAGATCATACTAATTAGTGTGACCACTCATGGTCTTACAGGTACCTGTCTTGACGTCCCATAGTCTCACCGTATAATCATAACTTCCCGATACGATGAACTCTGAATCACTGGATATAGCCACAGATAATACCTAATGTGTGTGACCACTCATGGTCTTACAGGTACCTGTCTTGACGTCCCATAGTCTCACCGTATAATCATAACTTCCCGATACGATGAACTCTGAATCACTGGATATAGCCACAGATGATTCATAATTAGTGTGACCACTCATGGTCTTACAGGTACCTGTCTTGACGTCCCATAGTCTCACCGTATAAATCATAACTTCCGATACGATGAACTCTTAATCACTGGATATAGCCACAGATGATTCATAATTAGTGTGACCACTCATGGTCTTACAGGTACCTGTCTTGACGTCCCATAGTCTCACCGTATAATCATAACTTCCCGATACGATGAACTCTGAATCACTGGATATAGCCACAGCATATACATAATTAGTGTGACCACTCATGGTCTTACAGGTACCTGTCTTGACGTCCCATAGTCTCACCGTATAATCATAACTTCCGATACGATGAACTCTGAATCACTGGATATAGCCACAGCATATACATAATGTGTGTGACCACTCATGGTCTTACAGGTACCTGTCTTGACGTCCCATAGTCTCCGTATTATCATAACTTCCCGATACGATGAACTCTGAATCACTGGATATAGCCACAGATAATACATAATTAGTGTGACCACTCATGGTCTTACAGGTACTGTCTTGACGTCCCATAGTCTCACCGTATAATCATAACTTCCGATACGATGAATCTTAATCACTGGATATAGCACAGATGATTCATAATTAGTGTGACCACTCATGGTCTTACAGGTACCTGTCTTGACGTCCATAGTCTCACGTATTATCATAACTTCCCGATACAATGAACTCTGAATCACTGGATATAGCCACAGCATATACATAATTAGTGTGACCACTCATGGTCTTACAGGTACCTGTCTTGACGTCCCATAGTCTCACCGTATAATCATAACTTCCCGATACGATGAACTCTGAATCACTGGATATAGCCACAGCATATACATAATTAGTGTGACCACTCATGGTCTTACAGGTACCTGTCTTGACGTCCCATAGTCTCACCGTATTATCATAACTTCCCGATACAATGAACTCTTAATCACTGGATATAGCCACAGCATATACATAATTAGTGTGACCACTCATGGTCTTACAGGTACCTGTCTTGACGTCCCCATAGTCTCACCGTATTATCATAACTTCCCGATACAATGAACTCTGAATCACTGGATATAGCCACAGCATATACATAATGTGTGTGACCACTCATGGTCTTACAGGTACCTGTCTTGACGTCCCATAGTCTCACCGTATAATCATAAACTTCCCGATACGATGAACTCTTAATCACTGGATATAGCCCCAGATAATACATAATTAGTGTGACCACTCATGGTCTTACAGGTACCTGTCTTGACGTCCCATAGTCTCACCGTATTATCTACACTTCCCGATACGATGAACTCTGAATCACTGGATATAGCCCACAGATGATACATAATTAGTGTGACCACTCATGGTCTTACAGGTACCTGTCTTGACGTCCATAGTCTCACCGTATAATCATAACTTCCCGATACGATGGACTCTGAATCACTGGATATAGCCACAGCATATACATAATTAGTGTGACCACTCATGGTTCTTACAGGTACCTGTCTTGACGTCCCATAGTCTCACCGTATAATCATAACTTCCGATACGATGAATCTTAATCACTGGATATAGCCACAGATGATTAATAATTAGTGTGACCATCATCGGTCTTACAGGTACCTGTCTTGACGTCCCATAAGTCTCACCGTATTATCTACACTTCCCGATACGATGAACTCTTAATCACTGGATATAGCCACAGATAATACATAATTAGAGTGACCACTCATGGTCTTACAGGTACCTGTCTTGACGTCCCATAGTCTCACCGTATAATCATAACTTCCCGATACGATGAACTCTTAATCACTGGATATAGCCACAGATGATTCATAATTAGTGTGACCACTCATGGTCTTACAGGTACCTGTCTTGACGTCCCATAGTCTCACCGTATTATCATAACTTCCCGATACAATGAACTCTGAATCACTGGATATAGCCACAGCATATACATAATTAGTGTGACCACTCATGGTCTTACAGGTACCTGTCTTGACGTTCCATAGTCTCACCGTATTATCATAACTTCCCGATACAATGAACCTCTTAATCACTGGATATAGGCCACAGCATATACATAATGTGTGTGACCACTCATGGTCTTACAGGTACCTGTCTTGACGTTCCATAGTCTCACCGTATTATCTACACTTCCGATACGATGAACTCTGAATCACTGGATATAGCCACAGATAATACATAATTAGTGTGACCACTCATGGTCTTACAGGTACCTGTCTTGACGTTCCATAGTCTCACCGTATTATCATAACTTCCCGATACGATGAACTCTGAATCACTGGATATAGCCACAGCATATACATAATTAGTGTGACCACTCATGGTCTTACAGGTACCTGTCTTGACGTCCCATAGTCTCACCGTATAATCATAACTTCCCGATACAATGAACTCTGAATCACTGGATATAGCCACAGCATATACATAATGTGTGTGACCACTCATGGTCTCTACAGGTACCTGTCTTGACGTCCATAGTCTCACCGTATAATCATAACTTCCGATACGATGAACTCAGAATCACTGGATATAGCCACAGATCATACCCAATTAGTGTGACCACTCATGGTCTTACAGGTACCTGTCTTGACGTCCCATAGTCTCACCGTATAATCATAACTTCCCGATACGATGAACTCTGAATCACTGGATATAGCCACAGATGATTCATAATTAGTGTGACCACTCATGGTCTTACAGGTACCTGTCTTGACGTCCCATAGTCTCACCGTATAATCATAACTTCCCGATACGATGAACTCTGAATCACTGGATATAGCCACAGCATATACATAATGTGTGTGACCACTCATGGTCTTACAGGTAACCTGTCTTGACGTCCCATAGTCTCACCGTATAATCATAACTTCCCGATACGATGAACTCTGAATCACTGGATATAGCCACAGATGATACTTAATGTGTGTGACCACTCATGGTCTTACAGGTACCTGTCTTGACGTCCCATAGTCTCACGTATAATCATAACTTCCGATACGATGAACTCTGAATCACTGGATATAGCCACAGATAATACTAATGTGTGTGACCACTCATGGTCTTACAGGTACCTGTCTTGACGTCCATAGTCTCACCGTATAATCATAACTTCCCGATACGATGAACTCTGAATCACTGGATATAGCCACAGATGATTCATAATTAGTGTGACCACTCATGGTCTTACAGGTACCTGTCTTGAGTCCCCCTAGTCTCACCGTATAATCATAACTTCCCGATACGATGAACTCTTAATCACTGGATATAGCCACAGATGATTCATAATTAGTGTGACCACTCATGGTCTTACAGGTACCTGTCTTGACCGTCCCATAGTCTCACCGTATAATCATAACTTCCGATACGATGAACTTTAATCACTGGATATAGCCACAGATGATTCATAATTAGTGTGACCACTCATGGTCTTACAGGTACCTGTCTTGACGTCCCATAGTCTCACCGTTATAATCATAACTTCCCGATACGATGAACTCTGAATCACTGGATATAGCCACAGCATATACATAATTAGTGTGACCACTCATGGTCTTACAGGTACCTGTCTTGACGCTCCCATAGTCTCACCGTATAATCATAACTTCCCGATACGATGAACTCTGAATCACTGGATATAGCCACAGCATATACATAATGTGTGTGACCACTCATGGTCTTACAGGTACCTGTCTTGACGTCCCATAGTCTCACCGTATTATCATAAACTTCCGATACGATGAACTCTGAATCACTGGATATAGCCACAGATAATACATAATTAGTGTGACACTCATGGTCTTACAGGTACCTGTCTTGACGTCCCATAGTCTCACCGTATAATCATAACTTCCGATACGATGAACTCTTAATCACTGGATAATAGCCACAGATGATTCATAATTAGTGTGACACTCATGGTCTTACAGGTACCTGTCTTGACGTCCCATAGTCTCACCGTATTATCATAACTTCCCGATACAATGAACTCTGAATCCACTGGATATAGCCACAGCATATACATAATTAGTGTGACCACTCATGGTCTTACAGGTACCTGTCTTGACGTCCCATAGTCTCACCGTATAATCATAACTTCCGATACGATGAACTCTGAATCACTGGATATAGCACAGCATATACATAATAGTGTGACCACTCATGGTCTTACAGGTACCTGTCTTGACGTCCCCATAGTCTCACCGTATTATCATAAACTTCCGATACAATGAACTCTTAATCACTGGATATAGCCACAGCATATACATAATTAGTGTGACCACTCATGGTCTTACAGGTACTGTCTTGACGTTCCCATAGTCTCACCCGTATTATCATAACTTCCCGATACAATGAACTCTGAATCACTGGATATAGCCACAGCATATACATAATGTGTGTGACCATCATGGTCTTACAGGTACCTGTCTTGACGTCCCATAGTCTCACCGTATAATCATAACTTCCCGATACGATGAACTCTTAATCACTGGATATAGCCACAGATAATACATAATTAGTGCTGACCACTCATGGTCTTACAGGTACCTGTCTTGACGTCCCATAGTCTCACCGTATTATCTACACTTCCACGATACGATGAACTCTGAATCACTGGATATAGCCACAGATGATACATAATTAGTGTGACCACTCATGGTCTTACAGGTACCTGTCTTGACGTCCCATAGTCTCACCGTATAATCATAACTTCCCGATACGATGGACTCTGAATCACTGGATATAGCCACAGCATATACATAATTAGTGTGACCACTCATGGTCTTACAGGTACCCTGTCTTGACGTCCCATAGTCTCACCGTATAATCATAACTTCCGATACGATGAACTCTAATCACTGGATATAGCCACAGATGATTAATAATTAGTGTGACCACTCATGGTCTTACAGGCTACCTGTCTTGACGTCCCATAGTCTCACCGTATTATCTACACTTCCCGATACGATGAACTCTTAATCACTGGATATAGCCACAGATAATACATAATTAGTGTGACCACTCATGGTCTTACAGGTACCTGTCTTGACGTCCCCTAGTCTCACGTCTAATCATAACTTCCCGATACGATGAACTCTTAATCACTGGATATAGCCACAGATGATTATAATTAGTGTGACCACTCATGGTCTTACAGGTACCTGTCTTGACGTCCCATAGTCTCACCGTATTATCATAACTTCCCGATACAATGAACTCTGAATCACTGGATATAGCCACAGCATATACATAATTAGTGTGACACTCATGGTCTTACAGGTACCTGTCTTGACGTTCCATAGTCTCACCGTATTATCATAACTTCCCGATACAATGAACTCTTAATCACTGGATATAGCCACAGCATATACATAATGTGTGTGACCACTCATGGTCTTACAGGTACCTGTCTTGACGTTCCATAGTCTCACGTATTATCTACACTTCCGATACGATGAACTCTGAATCACTGGATATAGCCACAGATAATACATAATTAGTGTGACCACTCATGGTCTTACAGGTACCCTGTCTTGACGTTCCATAGTCTCACCGTATTATCATAACTTCCGATACGATGAACTCTGAATCACTGGATATAGCCACAGCCATATACATAATTAGTGTGACCACTCATGGTCTTACAGGTACCTGTCTTGACGTCCATAGTCTCACCGTATAATCATAACTTCCCGATACAATGAACTCTGAATCACTGGATATAGCCACAGCATATACATAATGTGTGTGACCACTCATGGTCTTACAGGTACCTGTCTTGACGTCCATAGTCTCACCGTATAATCATAACTTCCCGATACGATGAACTCTGAATCACTGGATATAGCCACAGATCATTCCCAATTAGTGTGACCACTCATGGTCTTACAGGTACCTGTCTTGACGTCCCATAGTCTCACCGTATAATCATAACTTCCCGATACGATGAACTCTGAATCACTGGATATAGCCACAGATGATTCATAATTAGTGTGACCACTCATGGTCTTACAGGTACCTGTCTTGACGTCCATGTCTCACCGTATAATCATAACTTCCGATACGATGAACTCTGAATCACTGGATATAGCCACAGCATATACATAATGTGTGTGACCACTCATGGTCTTACAGGTACCTGTCTTGACGTCCCATAGTCTCACCGTATAATCATAACTTCCCGATACGATGAACTCTGAATCACTGGATATAGCCACAGATGATACTTAATGTGTGTGACCACTCATGGTCTTACAGGTACCTGTCTTGACGTCCCATAGTCTCACCGTATAATCATAACTTCCCGATACGATGAACTCTGAATCACTGGATATAGCCACAGATAATACCTAATGTGTGTGACCACTCATGGTCTTACAAGGTACCTGTCTTGACGTCCCATAGTCTCACCGTATAATCATAACTTCCCGATACGATGAACTCTGAATCACTGGATATAGCCACAGATGATTCATAATTAGTGTGACCACTCATGGTCTTACAGGTACCTGTCTTGGACGTCCCATAGTCTCACCGTATAATCATAACTTCCCGATACGATGAACTCTTAATCACTGGATATAGCCACAGATGATTCATAATTAGTGTGACCACTCATGGTTTACAGGTACCTGTCTTGACGTCCCATAGTCTCACCGTATAATCATAACTTCCGATACGATGAACTCTTAATCACTGGATATAGCCACAGATGATTCATAATTAGTGTGACCACTCATGGTCTTACAGGTACCTGTCTTGACGTCCCATAGTCTCACCGTATAATCATAACTTCCCGATACGATGAACTCTGAATCACTGGATATAGCCACAGCATATACATAATTAGTGTGACCACTCATGGTCTTACAGGTACCTGTCTTGACGTCCCATAGTCTCACCGTATAATCATAAACTTCCGATACGATGAATCTGAATCACTGGATATAGCCACAGAATATACATAATGTGTGTGACCACTCATGGTCTACAGGTACTGTCTTGACGTCCCATAGTCTCACGTATTATCATAACTTCCCGATACGATGAACTCTGAATCACTGGATATAGCCACAGATAATACATAATTAGTGTGACCACTCATGCGTCTTACAGGTACCTGTCTTGACGTCCATAGTCTCACCGTATAATCATAACTTCCGATACGATGAACTCTTAATCACTGGATATAGCCACAGATGATTCATAATTAGTGTGACCACTCATGGTCTTACAGGTACCTGTCTTGACGTCCCATAGTCTCACCGTATTATCATAACTTCCCGATACAATGAACTCTGAATCACTGGATATAGCCACAGCATATACATAATTAGTGTGACCACTCATGGTCTTACAGGTACCTGTCTTGACGTCCATAGTCTCACCGTATAATCATAACTTCCCGATACGATGAACTCTGAATCACTGGATTATAGCCACAGCATATACATAATTAGTGTGACCACTCATGGTCTTACAGGTACCTGTCTTGACGTCCCATAGTCTCCACCCCCCCCCCGTATTATCATAACTTCCCGATACAATGAACTCTTAATCACTGGATATAGCCACAGCATATACATAATTAGTGTGACCACTCATGGTCTTACAGGTACCCTGTCTTGACGTCCCATAGTCTCACCGTATTATCATAACTTCCCGATACAATGAACTCTGAATCACTGGATATAGCCACAGCATATACATAATGTGTGTGACCACTCATGGTCTTACAGGTACCTGTCTTGACGTCCATAGTCTCACCGTATAATCATAACTTCCCGATACGATGAACTCTTAATCACTGGATATAGCCACAGATAATACATAATTAGTGTGACCACTCATGGTCTTACAGGTACTGTCTTGACGTCCCATAGTCTCACCGTATTATCTACACTTCCCGATACGATGAACTCTGAATCAATGGATATAGCACAGATGATACATAATTAGTGTGACACTCATGGTCTTACAGGTACCTGTCTTGACGTCCCATAGTCTCACCGTATAATCATAACTTCCCGATACGATGAACTCTGAATCACTGGATATAGCCACAGATGATACTTAATGTGTGTGACCACTCATGGTCTTACAGGTACCTGTCTTGACGTCCCATAGTCTCACCGTATAATCATAACTTCCCGATACGATGAACTCTGAATCACTGGATATAGCCACAGCATATACATAATTAGTGTGACCACTCATGGTTCTTACAGGTACCTGTCTTGACGTCCCATAGTCTCACCGTAATATCTACACTTCCCCGATACGATGAACTCTTAATCACTGGATATAGCCACAGATAATACATAATTAGTGTGACCACTCATGGTCTTACAAGGTACCTGTCTTGACGTCCATAGTCTCACCGTATAATCATAACTTCCCGATACGATGAACTCTTAATCACTGGATATAGCCACAGATGATTCATAATTAGTGTGACCACTCATGGTCTTACAGGTACCTGTCTTGACGTCCCATAGTCTCACCGTATAATCATAACTTCCCGATACGATGAACTCTGAATCACTGGATATAGCCACAGCATATACATAATGTGTGTGACCACTCATGGTCTTACAGGTACCTGTCTTGACGTCCCATAGTCTCACGTATAATCATAACTTCCCGATACGATGAACTCTTAATCACTGGATATAGCCACAGATGATACTTAATGTGTGTGACCATCATGGTCTTACAGGTACCTGTCTTGACGTCCCATAGTCTCACCGTATAATCATAACTTCCCGATACGATGAACTCTTAATCACTGGATATAGCCACAGATGATAATAATTAGTGCTGACACTCATGGTCTTACAGGTACCTGTCTTGACGTCCCATAGTCTCACCGTATTATCTACACTTCCCGATACGATGAACTCTGAATCACTGGATATAGCCACAGATGATACTTAATGTGTGTGACCACTCATGGTCTTACAGGTACCTGTCTTGACGTCCCCATAGTCTCACCGTATAATCATAACTTCCGATACGATGAACTCTTAATCACTTGGATATAGCCACAGATGATTAATAATTAGTGTGACCACTCATGGTCTTACAGGTACCTGTCTTGACGTCCCATAGTCTCACCGTATTATCTACACTTCCCGATACGATGAACTCTGAATCACTGGATATAGCCACAGCATATACATAATTAGTGTGACCACTCATGGTCTTACAGGTACCTGTCTTGACGTTCCATAGTCTCACCGTATAATCATAACTTCCCGATACGATGAACTCTTAATCACTGGATATAGCCACAGATGATTCATAATTAGTGTGACCACTCATGGTCTTACAGGTACCTGTCTTGACGTTCCATAGTCTCACCGTATTATCATAACTTCCCGATACAATGAACTCTTAATCACTGGATATAGCCACAGATAATACTAATTAGTATTATCTGTGGCTATATCCAGTGATTAAGAGTTCATTGCTATCGGGAGAAGTTATGATAATACGGTGAGACTATGGAACGTCAAGACAGGTACTGTAAGACCATGAGTGGTCACACTAATTATGATCATTGTGGACTATATCCAGTGATTAAGAGTTCATCGTATCGGGAAGTTATGATTATACGGTGAGACTATGGAACGTCAAGACAGGTACCTGTAAGACCATGAGTGGTCACACTAATTATGTATATGCTGTGGCTATATCCAGTGATTCAGAGTTCATCGTATCGGGAAGTGTAGATAATACGGTTGAGACTATGGGACGTCAGACAGGTACCTGTAAGACCATGAGTGGTCACACTAATTATTAATCATCTGTGGCTATATCCAGTGATTAAGAGTTCATCGTATCGGGAAGTTATGATTATACGGTGAGACTATGGGACGTCAAGACAGGTACCTGTAAGACCATGAGTGCGTCACACACATTAAGTCTCATCTGTGGCTATATCAGTGATTCAGAGTTCATCGTATCGGGAAGTGTAGATAATACGGTGAGACTATGGGACGTCGAAGACAGGGTACCTGTGAAGACCATGAGTGGTCACACTAATTATGTATCATCTGTGGCTATATCCAGTGAATTAAGAGTTCATCGTATCGGGAAGTTATGATATATACGGTGAGACTATGGGACGTCAAGAACAGGTACCTGTAAGACCATGAGTGGTCACACACATTAAGTATCATCTGTGGCTATATCCAGTGATTAAGAGTTCATCGTATCGGGAAGTTTATGATTATACGGTGAGACTATGGGACGTCAAGACAGGTACCTGTAAGACCCATGAGTGGTCACACACATTATGTATATGCTGTGGCTATATCCAGTGATTCAGAGTTCATCGTATCGGGAAGTTATGATTATACGGTGACGAGACTATGGGGACGTCAAGACAGGTACCTGTAAGACCATGAGTGGTCACACTAATTATGAATCATCTGTGGCTATATCCAGTGATTAAGAGTTCATCGTATCGGGAAGTTATGATTATACGGTGAGACTATGGGACGTCAAGACAGTGTACCTGTAAGACCATGAAGTGGTCACATAATTATGTATTATCTGTGGCTATATCCAGTGATTAAGAGTTCATCGTATCGGGAAGTGTAGATAATACGGTTGAGACTATGGGACGTCAAGACAGGTACTGTAAGACCATGAGTGGTCACACTAATTATGTATATGCTGTGGCTATATCCAGTGATTCAGAGTTCATCGTATCGGGAAGTTATGATTATACGGTGAGACTATGGGACGTCCAAGACAGGTACCTGTAAGACCATGAGTGGTCACACACATTAAGTATCATCTGTGGCTATATCCAGTGATTCAGAGTTCATCGTATCGGGAAGTTATGATTATACGGTGAGACTATGGGACGTCAAGACAGGTACCTGTAAGACCATGAGTGGTCACACTAATTATGTATCATCTGTGGGCTATATCCAGTGATTCAGAGTTCATTCGTATCGGGAAGTGTAGATAATACGGTGAGACTATGGGACGTCAAGACAGGTACCTGTAAGACCATGAGTGGTCACACTAATTATGTATTATCTGTGGCTATATCCAGTGATTAAGAGTTATCGTATCGGGAAGTTATGATTATACGGTGAGACTATGGGACGTCAAGACAGGTACCTGTAAGACATGAGTGGTCACACACATTATGTATATGCTGTGGCTATAACAGTGATTCAGAGTTCATTGTATCGGGAAGTAGTTATGATAATACGGTGAAGACTATGGGGACGTCAAGACAGGTACTGTAAGACCTGAGTAGGTCACACTAATTATGTATATGCTGTGGCTATATCCAGTGATTAAGAGTTCATTGTATCGGGAAGTTATGATAATACGGTGAGACTATGGGACGTCAAGACAGGTACCTGTAAGACCATGAGTGGTCACACTAATTATGTATATGCTGTGGCTATATCCAGTGATTCAGAGTTCATCGTATCGGGAAGTTATGATTATACGGTGAGACTATGGGACGTCAAGACAGGTACCTGTAAAGACCATGAGTGGTCACATAATTATGTATATGCTGTGGCTATATCCAGTGATTCAGAGTTCATTGTATCGGGAAGTTATGATAATACGGTGAGACTATGGGACGTCAAGACAGGTACCCTGTAAGACATGAGTAGGTCACACTAATTATGAATCATCTGTGGCTATATCCAGTGATTAAGAGTTCATCGTATCGGGAAAGTTATGATTATACGGTGGAGACTATGGGACGTCAAGACAGGTACCTGTAAGACCATGAGTGGTCACACTAATTATGTATTATCTGTGGCTATATCCAGTGATTCAGAGTTCATCGTATCGCCGGAAGTTATGATAATACGGTGAGACTATGGGACGTCAAGACAGGTACCTGTAAGACCATGAGTGGTCACACACATTATGTATATGCTGTGGCTATATCCAGTGATTCAGAGTTCATCGTATCGGGAAGTTATGATTATACGGTGAGACTATGGGACGTCAAGACAGGTACCTGTAAGACCATGAGTGGTCACACTAATTATGTATATGCTGTGGCCTATATCAGTGATTCAGAGTTCATCGTATCGGGAAGTTATGATTATACGGTGAGACTATGGGACGTCAAGACAGGTACCTGTAAGACCATGAGTGGTCACACTAATTATGAATCATCTGTGGCTATATCCAGTGATTAAGAGTTCATCGTATCGGGGAAGTTTATGATTATACGGTGAGACTATGGGACGTCAAGACAGGTACCTGTAAGACCATGAGTGGTCACACTAATTATGAATCATCTGTGGCTATATCCAGTGATTAAGAGTTCATCGTATCGGGAAGTTATGATTATACGGTGAGACTATGGGACGTCAAGACAGGTACCCTGTAAGACCATGAGTGGTCACACTAATTATGAATCATCTGTGGCTATATCCAGTGATTCAGAGTTCATCGTATCGGGAAGTTATGATTATACGGTGAGACTATGGGACGTCAAGACAGGTACCCTGTAAGACCATGAGTGGTCACACACATTAGGTATTATCTGTGGCTATATCCAGTGATTCAGAGTTCATCGTATCGGGAAGTTATGATTATACGGTGAGACTATGGGACGTCAAGACAGGTACCTGTAAGACCATGAGTGGTCACACACATTAAGTATCATCTGTGGCTATATCCAGTGATTCAGAGTTCATCGTATCGGGAAGTTATGATTATACGGTGAGACTATGGGACGTCAAGACAGGTACCTGTAAGACCATGAGTGGTCACACACATTATGTATATGCTGTGGCTATATCCAGTGATTCAGAGTTCATCGTATCGGGAAGTTATGATTATACGGTGAGACTATGGGACGTCAAGACAGGTACCTGTAAGACCATGAGTGGGTCACACTAATTATGAATCATCTGTGGCTATATCCAGTGATTCAGAGTTCATCGTATCGGGAAGTTATGATTATACGGTGAGACTATGGGACGTCAAGACAGGTACCTGTAAGACCATGAGTGGTCACACTAATTGGAATGATCTGTGGCTATATCCAGTGATTCAGAGTTCATCGTATCGGGAAGTTATGATTATACGGTGAGACTATGGGACGTCAAGACAGGTACCTGTAAGACCATGAGTGGTCACACACATTATGTATATGCTGTGGCTATATCCAGTGATTCAGAGTTCATTGTATCGGGAAGTTATGATTATACGGTGAGACTATGGGACGTCAAGACAGGTACCTGTAAGACCATGAGTGGTCACACTAATTATGTATATGCTGTGGCTATATCCAGTGATTCAGAGTTCATCGTATCGGGAAGTTATGATAATACGGTGAGACTATGGAACGTCAAGACAGGTACCTGTAAGACCATGAGTGGTCACACTAATTATGTATTATCTGTGGCTATATCCAGTGATTCAGAGTTCATCGTATCGGGAAGTGTAGATAATACGGTGAGACTATGGAACGTCAAGACAGGTACCTGTAAGACCATGAGTGGTCACACACATTATGTATATGCTGTGGCTATATCCAGTGATTAAGAGTTCATTGTATCGGGAAGTTATGATAATACGGTGAGACTATGGAACGTCAAGACAGGTACCTGTAAGACCATGAGTGGTCACACTAATTATGTATATGCTGTGGCTATATCCAGTGATTCAGAGTTCATTGTATCGGGAAGTTATGATAATACGGTGAGACTATGGGACGTCAAGACAGGTACCTGTAAGACCATGAGTGGTCACACTAATTATGAATCATCTGTGGCTATATCCAGTGATTAAGAGTTCATCGTATCGGGAAGTTATGATTATACGGTGAGACTATGGGACGTCAAGACAGGTACCTGTAAGACCATGAGTGGTCACACTAATTATGTATTATCTGTGGCTATATCCAGTGATTAAGAGTTCATCGTATCGGGAAGTGTAGATAATACGGTGAGACTATGGGACGTCAAGACAGGTACCTGTAAGACCATGAGTGGTCACACTAATTATTAATCATCTGTGGCTATATCCAGTGATTAAGAGTTCATCGTATCGGGAAGTTATGATTATACGGTGAGACTATGGGACGTCAAGACAGGTACCTGTAAGACCATGAGTGGTCACACTAATTATGTATATGCTGTGGCTATATCCAGTGATTCAGAGTCCATCGTATCGGGAAGTTATGATTATACGGTGAGACTATGGGACGTCAAGACAGGTACCTGTAAGACCATGAGTGGTCACACTAATTATGTATCATCTGTGGCTATATCCAGTGATTCAGAGTTCATCGTATCGGGAAGTGTAGATAATACGGTGAGACTATGGGACGTCAAGACAGGTACCTGTAAGACCATGAGTGGTCACACTAATTATGTATTATCTGTGGCTATATCCAGTGATTAAGAGTTCATCGTATCGGGAAGTTATGATTATACGGTGAGACTATGGGACGTCAAGACAGGTACCTGTAAGACCATGAGTGGTCACACTAATTATGTATTATCTGTGGCTATATCCAGTGATTCAGAGTTCATTGTATCGGGAAGTTATGATAATACGGTGAGACTATGGGACGTCAAGACAGGTACCTGTAAGACCATGAGTGGTCACACTAATTATGTATATGCTGTGGCTATATCCAGTGATTAAGAGTTCATTGTATCGGGAAGTTATGATAATACGGTGAGACTATGGGACGTCAAGACAGGTACCTGTAAGACCATGAGTGGTCACACTAATTATGTATATGCTGTGGCTATATCCAGTGATTCAGAGTTCATCGTATCGGGAAGTTATGATTATACGGTGAGACTATGGGACGTCAAGACAGGTACCTGTAAGACCATGAGTGGTCACACTAATTATGTATATGCTGTGGCTATATCCAGTGATTCAGAGTTCATTGTATCGGGAAGTTATGATAATACGGTGAGACTATGGGACGTCAAGACAGGTACCTGTAAGACCATGAGTGGTCACACTAATTATGAATCATCTGTGGCTATATCCAGTGATTAAGAGTTCATCGTATCGGGAAGTTATGATTATACGGTGAGACTATGGGACGTCAAGACAGGTACCTGTAAGACCATGAGTGGTCACACTAATTATGTATTATCTGTGGCTATATCCAGTGATTCAGAGTTCATCGTATCGGGAAGTTATGATAATACGGTGAGACTATGGGACGTCAAGACAGGTACCTGTAAGACCATGAGTGGTCACACACATTATGTATATGCTGTGGCTATATCCAGTGATTCAGAGTTCATCGTATCGGGAAGTTATGATTATACGGTGAGACTATGGGACGTCAAGACAGGTACCTGTAAGACCATGAGTGGTCACACTAATTATGTATATGCTGTGGCTATATCCAGTGATTCAGAGTTCATCGTATCGGGAAGTTATGATTATACGGTGAGACTATGGGACGTCAAGACAGGTACCTGTAAGACCATGAGTGGTCACACTAATTATGAATCATCTGTGGCTATATCCAGTGATTAAGAGTTCATCGTATCGGGAAGTTATGATTATACGGTGAGACTATGGGACGTCAAGACAGGTACCTGTAAGACCATGAGTGGTCACACTAATTATGAATCATCTGTGGCTATATCCAGTGATTAAGAGTTCATCGTATCGGGAAGTTATGATTATACGGTGAGACTATGGGACGTCAAGACAGGTACCTGTAAGACCATGAGTGGTCACACTAATTATGAATCATCTGTGGCTATATCCAGTGATTCAGAGTTCATCGTATCGGGAAGTTATGATTATACGGTGAGACTATGGGACGTCAAGACAGGTACCTGTAAGACCATGAGTGGTCACACACATTAGGTATTATCTGTGGCTATATCCAGTGATTCAGAGTTCATCGTATCGGGAAGTTATGATTATACGGTGAGACTATGGGACGTCAAGACAGGTACCTGTAAGACCATGAGTGGTCACACACATTAAGTATCATCTGTGGCTATATCCAGTGATTCAGAGTTCATCGTATCGGGAAGTTATGATTATACGGTGAGACTATGGGACGTCAAGACAGGTACCTGTAAGACCATGAGTGGTCACACACATTATGTATATGCTGTGGCTATATCCAGTGATTCAGAGTTCATCGTATCGGGAAGTTATGATTATACGGTGAGACTATGGGACGTCAAGACAGGTACCTGTAAGACCATGAGTGGTCACACTAATTATGAATCATCTGTGGCTATATCCAGTGATTCAGAGTTCATCGTATCGGGAAGTTATGATTATACGGTGAGACTATGGGACGTCAAGACAGGTACCTGTAAGACCATGAGTGGTCACACTAATTGGGTATGATCTGTGGCTATATCCAGTGATTCAGAGTTCATCGTATCGGGAAGTTATGATTATACGGTGAGACTATGGGACGTCAAGACAGGTACCTGTAAGACCATGAGTGGTCACACACATTATGTATATGCTGTGGCTATATCCAGTGATTCAGAGTTCATTGTATCGGGAAGTTATGATTATACGGTGAGACTATGGGACGTCAAGACAGGTACCTGTAAGACCATGAGTGGTCACACTAATTATGTATATGCTGTGGCTATATCCAGTGATTCAGAGTTCATCGTATCGGGAAGTTATGATAATACGGTGAGACTATGGAACGTCAAGACAGGTACCTGTAAGACCATGAGTGGTCACACTAATTATGTATTATCTGTGGCTATATCCAGTGATTCAGAGTTCATCGTATCGGGAAGTGTAGATAATACGGTGAGACTATGGAACGTCAAGACAGGTACCTGTAAGACCATGAGTGGTCACACACATTATGTATATGCTGTGGCTATATCCAGTGATTAAGAGTTCATTGTATCGGGAAGTTATGATAATACGGTGAGACTATGGAACGTCAAGACAGGTACCTGTAAGACCATGAGTGGTCACACTAATTATGTATATGCTGTGGCTATATCCAGTGATTCAGAGTTCATTGTATCGGGAAGTTATGATAATACGGTGAGACTATGGGACGTCAAGACAGGTACCTGTAAGACCATGAGTGGTCACACTAATTATGAATCATCTGTGGCTATATCCAGTGATTAAGAGTTCATCGTATCGGGAAGTTATGATTATACGGTGAGACTATGGGACGTCAAGACAGGTACCTGTAAGACCATGAGTGGTCACACTAATTATGTATTATCTGTGGCTATATCCAGTGATTAAGAGTTCATCGTATCGGGAAGTGTAGATAATACGGTGAGACTATGGGACGTCAAGACAGGTACCTGTAAGACCATGAGTGGTCACACTAATTATTAATCATCTGTGGCTATATCCAGTGATTAAGAGTTCATCGTATCGGGAAGTTATGATTATACGGTGAGACTATGGGACGTCAAGACAGGTACCTGTAAGACCATGAGTGGTCACACTAATTATGTATATGCTGTGGCTATATCCAGTGATTCAGAGTCCATCGTATCGGGAAGTTATGATTATACGGTGAGACTATGGGACGTCAAGACAGGTACCTGTAAGACCATGAGTGGTCACACTAATTATGTATCATCTGTGGCTATATCCAGTGATTCAGAGTTCATCGTATCGGGAAGTGTAGATAATACGGTGAGACTATGGGACGTCAAGACAGGTACCTGTAAGACCATGAGTGGTCACACTAATTATGTATTATCTGTGGCTATATCCAGTGATTAAGAGTTCATCGTATCGGGAAGTTATGATTATACGGTGAGACTATGGGACGTCAAGACAGGTACCTGTAAGACCATGAGTGGTCACACACATTATGTATATGCTGTGGCTATATCCAGTGATTCAGAGTTCATTGTATCGGGAAGTTATGATAATACGGTGAGACTATGGGACGTCAAGACAGGTACCTGTAAGACCATGAGTGGTCACACTAATTATGTATATGCTGTGGCTATATCCAGTGATTAAGAGTTCATTGTATCGGGAAGTTATGATAATACGGTGAGACTATGGGACGTCAAGACAGGTACCTGTAAGACCATGAGTGGTCACACTAATTATGTATATGCTGTGGCTATATCCAGTGATTCAGAGTTCATCGTATCGGGAAGTTATGATTATACGGTGAGACTATGGGACGTCAAGACAGGTACCTGTAAGACCATGAGTGGTCACACTAATTATGTATATGCTGTGGCTATATCCAGTGATTCAGAGTTCATTGTATCGGGAAGTTATGATAATACGGTGAGACTATGGGACGTCAAGACAGGTACCTGTAAGACCATGAGTGGTCACACTAATTATGAATCATCTGTGGCTATATCCAGTGATTAAGAGTTCATCGTATCGGGAAGTTATGATTATACGGTGAGACTATGGGACGTCAAGACAGGTACCTGTAAGACCATGAGTGGTCACACTAATTATGTATTATCTGTGGCTATATCCAGTGATTCAGAGTTCATCGTATCGGGAAGTTATGATAATACGGTGAGACTATGGGACGTCAAGACAGGTACCTGTAAGACCATGAGTGGTCACACACATTATGTATATGCTGTGGCTATATCCAGTGATTCAGAGTTCATCGTATCGGGAAGTTATGATTATACGGTGAGACTATGGGACGTCAAGACAGGTACCTGTAAGACCATGAGTGGTCACACTAATTATGTATATGCTGTGGCTATATCCAGTGATTCAGAGTTCATCGTATCGGGAAGTTATGATTATACGGTGAGACTATGGGACGTCAAGACAGGTACCTGTAAGACCATGAGTGGTCACACTAATTATGAATCATCTGTGGCTATATCCAGTGATTAAGAGTTCATCGTATCGGGAAGTTATGATTATACGGTGAGACTATGGGACGTCAAGACAGGTACCTGTAAGACCATGAGTGGTCACACTAATTATGAATCATCTGTGGCTATATCCAGTGATTCAGAGTTCATCGTATCGGGAAGTTATGATTATACGGTGAGACTATGGGACGTCAAGACAGGTACCTGTAAGACCATGAGTGGTCACACACATTAGGTATTATCTGTGGCTATATCCAGTGATTCAGAGTTCATCGTATCGGGAAGTTATGATTATACGGTGAGACTATGGGACGTCAAGACAGGTACCTGTAAGACCATGAGTGGTCACACTAATTAGGTATGATCTGTGGCTATATCCAGTGATTCAGAGTTCATCGTATCGGGAAGTTATGATTATACGGTGAGACTATGGGACGTCAAGACAGGTACCTGTAAGACCATGAGTGGTCACACTAATTATGTATATGCTGTGGCTATATCCAGTGATTCAGAGTTCATCGTATCGGGAAGTTATGATTATACGGTGAGACTATGGGACGTCAAGACAGGTACCTGTAAGACCATGAGTGGTCACACTAATTATGAATCATCTGTGGCTATATCCAGTGATTCAGAGTTCATCGTATCGGGAAGTTATGATTATACGGTGAGACTATGGGACGTCAAGACAGGTACCTGTAAGACCATGAGTGGTCACACTAATTGGGTATGATCTGTGGCTATATCCAGTGATTCAGAGTTCATCGTATCGGGAAGTTATGATTATACGGTGAGACTATGGGACGTCAAGACAGGTACCTGTAAGACCATGAGTGGTCACACACATTATGTATATGCTGTGGCTATATCCAGTGATTCAGAGTTCATTGTATCGGGAAGTTATGATTATACGGTGAGACTATGGGACGTCAAGACAGGTACCTGTAAGACCATGAGTGGTCACACTAATTATGTATATGCTGTGGCTATATCCAGTGATTCAGAGTTCATCGTATCGGGAAGTTATGATAATACGGTGAGACTATGGAACGTCAAGACAGGTACCTGTAAGACCATGAGTGGTCACACTAATTATGTATTATCTGTGGCTATATCCAGTGATTCAGAGTTCATCGTATCGGGAAGTGTAGATAATACGGTGAGACTATGGAACGTCAAGACAGGTACCTGTAAGACCATGAGTGGTCACACACATTATGTATATGCTGTGGCTATATCCAGTGATTAAGAGTTCATTGTATCGGGAAGTTATGATAATACGGTGAGACTATGGAACGTCAAGACAGGTACCTGTAAGACCATGAGTGGTCACACTAATTATGTATATGCTGTGGCTATATCCAGTGATTCAGAGTTCATTGTATCGGGAAGTTATGATAATACGGTGAGACTATGGGACGTCAAGACAGGTACCTGTAAGACCATGAGTGGTCACACTAATTATGAATCATCTGTGGCTATATCCAGTGATTAAGAGTTCATCGTATCGGGAAGTTATGATTATACGGTGAGACTATGGGACGTCAAGACAGGTACCTGTAAGACCATGAGTGGTCACACTAATTATGTATTATCTGTGGCTATATCCAGTGATTAAGAGTTCATCGTATCGGGAAGTGTAGATAATACGGTGAGACTATGGGACGTCAAGACAGGTACCTGTAAGACCATGAGTGGTCACACTAATTATTAATCATCTGTGGCTATATCCAGTGATTAAGAGTTCATCGTATCGGGAAGTTATGATTATACGGTGAGACTATGGGACGTCAAGACAGGTACCTGTAAGACCATGAGTGGTCACACTAATTATGTATATGCTGTGGCTATATCCAGTGATTCAGAGTCCATCGTATCGGGAAGTTATGATTATACGGTGAGACTATGGGACGTCAAGACAGGTACCTGTAAGACCATGAGTGGTCACACTAATTATGTATATGCTGTGGCTATATCCAGTGATTCAGAGTTCATCGTATCGGGAAGTTATGATTATACGGTGAGACTATGGGACGTCAAGACAGGTACCTGTAAGACCATGAGTGGTCACACTAATTATGAATCATCTGTGGCTATATCCAGTGATTAAGAGTTCATCGTATCGGGAAGTTATGATTATACGGTGAGACTATGGGACGTCAAGACAGGTACCTGTAAGACCATGAGTGGTCACACACATTATGTATATGCTGTGGCTATATCCAGTGATTCAGAGTTCATCGTATCGGGAAGTTATGATTATACGGTGAGACTATGGGACGTCAAGACAGGTACCTGTAAGACCATGAGTGGTCACACACATTAGGTATTATCTGTGGCTATATCCAGTGATTCAGAGTTCATCGTATCGGGAAGTTATGATTATACGGTGAGACTATGGGACGTCAAGACAGGTACCTGTAAGACCATGAGTGGTCACACACATTATGTATATGCTGTGGCTATATCCAGTGATTCAGAGTTCATCGTATCGGGAAGTTATGATTATACGGTGAGACTATGGGACGTCAAGACAGGTACCTGTAAGACCATGAGTGGTCACACTAATTATGTATTATCTGTGGCTATATCCAGTGATTCAGAGTTCATCGTATCGGGAAGTTATGATTATACGGTGAGACTATGGAACGTCAAGACAGGTACCTGTAAGACCATGAGTGGTCACACTAATTATGAATCATCTGTGGCTATATCCAGTGATTAAGAGTTCATCGTATCGGGAAGTTATGATTATACGGTGAGACTATGGGACGTCAAGACAGGTACCTGTAAGACCATGAGTGGTCACACTAATTATGAATCATCTGTGGCTATATCCAGTGATTAAGAGTTCATCGTATCGGGAAGTTATGATTATACGGTGAGACTATGGGACGTCAAGACAGGTACCTGTAAGACCATGAGTGGTCACACTAATTATGTATTATCTGTGGCTATATCCAGTGATTCAGAGTTCATCGTATCGGGAAGTTATGATAATACGGTGAGACTATGGGACGTCAAGACAGGTACCTGTAAGACCATGAGTGGTCACACACATTATGTATATGCTGTGGCTATATCCAGTGATTCAGAGTTCATCGTATCGGGAAGTTATGATTATACGGTGAGACTATGGGACGTCAAGACAGGTACCTGTAAGACCATGAGTGGTCACACTAATTATGTATATGCTGTGGCTATATCCAGTGATTCAGAGTTCATCGTATCGGGAAGTTATGATAATACGGTGAGACTATGGAACGTCAAGACAGGTACCTGTAAGACCATGAGTGGTCACACTAATTATGTATTATCTGTGGCTATATCCAGTGATTCAGAGTTCATCGTATCGGGAAGTGTAGATAATACGGTGAGACTATGGGACGTCAAGACAGGTACCTGTAAGACCATGAGTGGTCACACACATTATGTATATGCTGTGGCTATATCCAGTGATTCAGAGTTCATCGTATCGGGAAGTTATGATTATACGGTGAGACTATGGGACGTCAAGACAGGTACCTGTAAGACCATGAGTGGTCACACTAATTATGTATATGCTGTGGCTATATCCAGTGATTCAGAGTTCATCGTATCGGGAAGTTATGATAAGAAGGTGAGACTATGGGACGTCAAGACAGGTACCTGTAAGACCATGAGTGGTCACACTAATTATGTATCATCTGTGGCTATATCCAGTGATTCAGAGTTCATCGTATCGGGAAGTTATGATTATACGGTGAGACTATGGGACGTCAAGACAGGTACCTGTAAGACCATGAGTGGTCACACTAATTATGTTTCATCTGTGGCTATATCCAGTGATTCAGAGTTCATCGTATCGGGAAGTTATGATAAGAAGGTGAGACTATGGGACGTCAAGACAGGTACCTGTAAGACCATGAGTGGTCACACTAATTATGTATATGCTGTGGCTATATCCAGTGATTCAGAGTTCATCGTATCGGGAAGTTATGATTATACGGTGAGACTATGGAACGTCAAGACAGGTACCTGTAAGACCATGAGTGGTCACACTAATTATGTATTATCTGTGGCTATATCCAGTGATTCAGAGTTCATTGTATCGGGAAGTTATGATAATACGGTGAGACTATGGAACGTCAAGACAGGTACCTGTAAGACCATGAGTGGTCACACTAATTATGTATATGCTGTGGCTATATCCAGTGATTCAGAGTTCATTGTATCGGGAAGTTATGATAATACGGTGAGACTATGGGACGTCAAGACAGGTACCTGTAAGACCATGAGTGGTCACACTAATTATGAATCATCTGTGGCTATATCCAGTGATTAAGAGTTCATCGTATCGGGAAGTTATGATTATACGGTGAGACTATGGGACGTCAAGACAGGTACCTGTAAGACCATGAGTGGTCACACTAATTATGTATATGCTGTGGCTATATCCAGTGATTCAGAGTTCATCGTATCGGGAAGTTATGATTATACGGTGAGACTATGGGACGTCAAGACAGGTACCTGTAAGACCATGAGTGGTCACACTAATTATTAATCATCTGTGGCTATATCCAGTGATTAAGAGTTCATTGTATCGGGAAGTTATGATAATACGGTGAGACTATGGGACGTCAAGACAGGTACCTGTAAGACCATGAGTGGTCACACTAATTATGTATTATCTGTGGCTATATCCAGTGATTAAGAGTTCATTGTATCGGGAAGTTATGATAATACGGTGAGACTATGGAACGTCAAGACAGGTACCTGTAAGACCATGAGTGGTCACACTAATTATGTATCATCTGTGGCTATATCCAGTGATTCAGAGTTCATCGTATCGGGAAGTGTAGATAATACGGTGAGACTATGGGACGTCAAGACAGGTACCTGTAAGACCATGAGTGGTCACACTAATTATGTATTATCTGTGGCTATATCCAGTGATTCAGAGTTCATCGTATCGGGAAGTGTAGATAATACGGTGAGACTATGGGACGTCAAGACAGGTACCTGTAAGACCATGAGTGGTCACACTAATTATGTATTATCTGTGGCTATATCCAGTGATTAAGAGTTCATTGTATCGGGAAGTTATGATTATACGGTGAAACTATGGGACGTCAAGACAGGTACCTGTAAGACCATGAGTGGTCACACTAATTATGTATCATCTGTGGCTATATCCAGTGATTCAGAGTTCATCGTATCGGGAAGTTATGATTATACGGTGAGACTATGGGACGTCAAGACAGGTACCTGTAAGACCATGAGTGGTCACACTAATTATGAATCATCTGTGGCTATATCCAGTGATTAAGAGTTCATCGTATCGGGAAGTTATGATTATACGGTGAGACTATGGGACGTCAAGACAGGTACCTGTAAGACCATGAGTGGTCACACACATTAGGTATTATCTGTGGCTATATCCAGTGATTCAGAGTTCATCGTATCGGGAAGTTATGATTATACGGTGAGACTATGGGACGTCAAGACAGGTACCTGTAAGACCATGAGTGGTCACACTAATTATGAATCATCTGTGGCTATATCCAGTGATTCAGAGTTCATCGTATCGGGAAGTGTAGATAATACGGTGAGACTATGGGACGTCAAGACAGGTACCTGTAAGACCATGAGTGGTCACACTAATTATTAATCATCTGTGGCTATATCCAGTGATTAAGAGTTCATCGTATCGGGAAGTTATGATTATACGGTGAGACTATGGGACGTCAAGACAGGTACCTGTAAGACCATGAGTGGTCACACACATTAAGTATGATCTGTGGCTATATCCAGTGATTCAGAGTTCATCGTATCGGGAAGTTATGATTATACGGTGAGACTATGGGACGTCAAGACAGGTACCTGTAAGACCATGAGTGGTCACACTAATTATGAATCATCTGTGGCTATATCCAGTGATTAAGAGTTCATCGTATCGGGAAGTTATGATTATACGGTGAGACTATGGGACGTCAAGACAGGTACCTGTAAGACCATGAGTGGTCACACTAATTATGAATCATCTGTGGCTATATCCAGTGATTAAGAGTTCATCGTATCGGGAAGTTATGATTATACGGTGAGACTATGGGACGTCAAGACAGGTACCTGTAAGACCATGAGTGGTCACACTAATTATGTATTATCTGTGGCTATATCCAGTGATTCAGAGTTCATCGTATCGGGAAGTGTAGATAATACGGTGAGACTATGGGACGTCAAGACAGGTACCTGTAAGACCATGAGTGGTCACACTAATTATGTATCATCTGTGGCTATATCCAGTGATTAAGAGTTCATCGTATCGGGAAGTTATGATTATACGGTGAGACTATGGGACGTCAAGACAGGTACCTGTAAGACCATGAGTGGTCACACACATTATGTATATGCTGTGGCTATATCCAGTGATTCAGAGTTCATCGTATCGGGAAGTTATGATTATACGGTGAGACTAAGGGACGTCAAGACAGGTACCTGTAAGACCATGAGTGGTCACACACATTATGTATATGCTGTGGCTATATCCAGTGATTCAGAGTTCATCGTATCGGGAAGTGTAGATAATACGGTGAGACTATGGGACGTCAAGACAGGTACCTGTAAGACCATGAGTGGTCACACTAATTATGTATATGCTGTGGCTATATCCAGTGATTCAGAGTTCATTGTATCGGGAAGTTAAGATTATACGGTGAGACTATGGAACGTCAAGACAGGTACCTGTAAGACCATGAGTGGTCACACTAATTATGTATATGCTGTGGCTATATCCAGTGATTCAGAGTTCATTGTATCGGGAAGTTAAGATTATACGGTGAGACTATGGGACGTCAATACAGGTACCTGTAAGACCATGAGTGGTTTCACTAATTATGTATTATCTGTGGCTATATCCAGTGATTCAGAGTTCATCGTATCGGGAAGTTATGATAATACGGTGAGACTATGGAACGTCAAGACAGGTACCTGTAAGACCATGAGTGGTCACACTAATTATGTATATGCTGTGGCTATATCCAGTGATTCAGAGTTCATTGTATCGGGAAGTTAAGATTATACGGTGAGACTATGGGACGTCAAGACAGGTACCTGTAAGACCATGAGTGGTCACACTAATTATGTATCATTTGTGGCTATATCCAGTGATTCAGAGTTCATCGTATCGGGAAGTTATGATTATACGGTGAGACTATGGAACGTCAAGACAGGTACCTGTAAGACCATGAGTGGTCACACTAATTATGTATATGCTGTGGCTATATCCAGTGATTCAGAGTTCATTGTATCGGGAAGTTAAGATTATACGGTGAGACTAAGGGACGTCAAGACAGGTACCTGTAAGACCATGAGTGGTCACACACATTATGTATATGCTGTGGCTATATCCAGTGATTCAGAGTTCATCGTATCGGGAAGTTATGATTATACGGTGAGACTATGGGACGTCAAGACAGGTACCTGTAAGACCATGAGTGGTCACACTAATTAGGTATTATCTGTGGCTATATCCAGTGATTCAGAGTTCATCGTATCGGGAAGTTATGATTATACGGTGAGACTATGGGACGTCAAGACAGGTACCTGTAAGACCATGAGTGGTCACACTAATTATGTATCATCTGTGGCTATATCCAGTGATTCAGAGTTCATCGTATCGGGAAGTGCAGATTATACGGTGAGACTAAGGGACGTCAAGACAGGTACCTGTAAGACCATGAGTGGTCACACTAATTATGTATATGCTGTGGCTATATCCAGTGATTCAGAGTTCATCGTATCGGGAAGTGCAGATTATACGGTGAGACTAAGGGACGTCAAGACAGGTACCTGTAAGACCATGAGTGGTCACACTAATTATGTATATGCTGTGGCTATATCCAGTGATTCAGAGTTCATTGTATCGGGAAGTTAAGATTATACGGTGAGACTATGGGACGTCAAGACAGGTACCTGTAAGACCATGAGTGGTTTCACTAATTATGTATTATCTGTGGCTATATCCAGTGATTCAGAGTTCATCGTATCGGGAAGTTATGATTATACGGTGAGACTATGGGACGTCAAGACAGGTACCTGTAAGACCATGAGTGGTCACACTAATTATGTATCATTTGTGGCTATATCCAGTGATTCAGAGTTCATCGTATCGGGAAGTGCAGATTATACGGTGAGACTATGGAACGTCAAGACAGGTACCTGTAAGACCATGAGTGGTCACACACATTAAGTATCATCTGTGGCTATATCCAGTGATTCAGAGTTCATCGTATCGGGAAGTTAAGATTATACGGTGAGACTAAGGGACGTCAAGACAGGTACCTGTAAGACCATGAGTGGTCACACTAATTATGAATCATCTGTGGCTATATCCAGTGATTAAGAGTTCATCGTATCGGGAAGTGTAGATAATACGGTGAGACTATGGGACGTCAAGACAGGTACCTGTAAGACCATGAGTGGTCACACTAATTATGTATATGCTGTGGCTATATCCAGTGATTCAGAGTTCATCGTATCGGGAAGTTAAGATTATACGGTGAGACTATGGGACGTCAAGACAGGTACCTGTAAGACCATGAGTGGTCACACTAATTATGTATATGCTGTGGCTATATCCAGTGATTCAGAGTTCATCGTATCGGGAAGTTATGATAATACGGTGAGACTATGGGACGTCAAGACAGGTACCTGTAAGACCATGAGTGGTCACACTAATTATGTATATGCTGTGGCTATATCCAGTGATTCAGAGTTCATTGTATCGGGAAGTTAAGATTATACGGTGAGACTATGGGACGTCAAGACAGGTACCTGTAAGACCATGAGTGGTCACACACATTATGTATATGCTGTGGCTATATCCAGTGATTAAGAGTTCATTGTATCGGGAAGTTATGATTATACGGTGAGACTATGGGACGTCAAGACAGGTACCTGTAAGACCATGAGTGGTCACACTAATTATGAATCATCTGTGGCTATATCCAGTGATTAAGAGTTCATTGTATCGGGAAGTTATGATTATACAGTGAGACTATGGGACGTCAAGACAGGTACCTGTAAGACCATGAGTGGTCACACTAATTATGTATATGCTGTGGCTATATCCAGTGATTCAGAGTTCATCGTATCGGGAAGTTAAGATTATACGGTGAGACTAAGGGACGTCAAGACAGGTACCTGTAAGACCATGAGTGGTCACACTAATTATGAATCATCTGTGGCTATATCCAGTGATTAAGAGTTCATCGTATCGGGAAGTGTAGATAATACGGTGAGACTATGGGACGTCAAGACAGGTACCTGTAAGACCATGAGTGGTCACACTAATTATGTATATGCTGTGGCTATATCCAGTGATTCAGAGTTCATCGTATCGGGAAGTTATGATTATACGGTGAGACTATGGGACGTCAAGACAGGTACCTGTAAGACCATGAGTGGTCACACACATTATGTATATGCTGTGGCTATATCCAGTGATTCAGAGTTCATCGTATCGGGAAGTGTAGATAATACGGTGAGACTATGGGACGTCAAGACAGGTACCTGTAAGACCATGAGTGGTCACACTAATTATGTATATGCTGTGGCTATATCCAGTGATTCAGAGTTCATTGTATCGGGAAGTTAAGATTATACGGTGAGACTATGGAACGTCAAGACAGGTACCTGTAAGACCATGAGTGGTCACACTAATTATGTATATGCTGTGGCTATATCCAGTGATTCAGAGTTCATTGTATCGGGAAGTTAAGATTATACGGTGAGACTATGGGACGTCAATACAGGTACCTGTAAGACCATGAGTGGTTTCACTAATTATGTATTATCTGTGGCTATATCCAGTGATTCAGAGTTCATCGTATCGGGAAGTTATGATAATACGGTGAGACTATGGAACGTCAAGACAGGTACCTGTAAGACCATGAGTGGTCACACTAATTATGTATATGCTGTGGCTATATCCAGTGATTCAGAGTTCATTGTATCGGGAAGTTAAGATTATACGGTGAGACTATGGGACGTCAAGACAGGTACCTGTAAGACCATGAGTGGTCACACTAATTATGTATCATTTGTGGCTATATCCAGTGATTCAGAGTTCATCGTATCGGGAAGTTATGATTATACGGTGAGACTATGGAACGTCAAGACAGGTACCTGTAAGACCATGAGTGGTCACACTAATTATGTATATGCTGTGGCTATATCCAGTGATTCAGAGTTCATCGTATCGGGAAGTTAAGATTATACGGTGAGACTAAGGGACGTCAAGACAGGTACCTGTAAGACCATGAGTGGTCACACACATTATGTATATGCTGTGGCTATATCCAGTGATTCAGAGTTCATCGTATCGGGAAGTTATGATTATACGGTGAGACTATGGGACGTCAAGACAGGTACCTGTAAGACCATGAGTGGTCACACTAATTAGGTATTATCTGTGGCTATATCCAGTGATTCAGAGTTCATCGTATCGGGAAGTTATGATTATACGGTGAGACTATGGGACGTCAAGACAGGTACCTGTAAGACCATGAGTGGTCACACTAATTATGTATCATCTGTGGCTATATCCAGTGATTCAGAGTTCATCGTATCGGGAAGTGCAGATTATACGGTGAGACTAAGGGACGTCAAGACAGGTACCTGTAAGACCATGAGTGGTCACACTAATTATGTATATGCTGTGGCTATATCCAGTGATTCAGAGTTCATCGTATCGGGAAGTGCAGATTATACGGTGAGACTAAGGGACGTCAAGACAGGTACCTGTAAGACCATGAGTGGTCACACTAATTATGTATATGCTGTGGCTATATCCAGTGATTCAGAGTTCATTGTATCGGGAAGTTAAGATTATACGGTGAGACTATGGGACGTCAAGACAGGTACCTGTAAGACCATGAGTGGTTTCACTAATTATGTATTATCTGTGGCTATATCCAGTGATTCAGAGTTCATCGTATCGGGAAGTTATGATTATACGGTGAGACTATGGGACGTCAAGACAGGTACCTGTAAGACCATGAGTGGTCACACTAATTATGTATCATTTGTGGCTATATCCAGTGATTCAGAGTTCATCGTATCGGGAAGTGCAGATTATACGGTGAGACTATGGAACGTCAAGACAGGTACCTGTAAGACCATGAGTGGTCACACTAATTATGTATATGCTGTGGCTATATCCAGTGATTCAGAGTTCATCGTATCGGGAAGTTAAGATTATACGGTGAGACTAAGGGACGTCAAGACAGGTACCTGTAAGACCATGAGTGGTCACACTAATTATGAATCATCTGTGGCTATATCCAGTGATTAAGAGTTCATCGTATCGGGAAGTGTAGATAATACGGTGAGACTATGGGACGTCAAGACAGGTACCTGTAAGACCATGAGTGGTCACACTAATTATGTATATGCTGTGGCTATATCCAGTGATTCAGAGTTCATCGTATCGGGAAGTTAAGATTATACGGTGAGACTATGGGACGTCAAGACAGGTACCTGTAAGACCATGAGTGGTCACACTAATTATGTATATGCTGTGGCTATATCCAGTGATTCAGAGTTCATCGTATCGGGAAGTTATGATAATACGGTGAGACTATGGGACGTCAAGACAGGTACCTGTAAGACCATGAGTGGTCACACTAATTATGTATATGCTGTGGCTATATCCAGTGATTCAGAGTTCATTGTATCGGGAAGTTATGATTATACGGTGAGACTATGGGACGTCAAGACAGGTACCTGTAAGACCATGAGTGGTCACACTAATTATGTATTATCTGTGGCTATATCCAGTGATTCAGAGTTCATCGTATCGGGAAGTTATGATTATACGGTGAGACTAAGGGACGTCAAGACAGGTACCTGTAAGACCATGAGTGGTCACACTAATTATGAATCATCTGTGGCTATATCCAGTGATTCAGAGTTCATCGTATCGGGAAGTTAAGATTATACGGTGAGACTATGGGACGTCAAGACAGGTACCTGTAAGACCATGAGTGGTCACACTAATTATGTATATGCTGTGGCTATATCCAGTGATTCAGAGTTCATCGTATCGGGAAGTTATGATTATACGGTGAGACTATGGGACGTCAAGACAGGTACCTGTAAGACCATGAGTGGTCACACTAATTATGAATCATCTGTGGCTATATCCAGTGATTAAGAGTTCATCGTATCGGGAAGTTATGATTATACGGTGAGACTATGGGACGTCAAGACAGGTACCTGTAAGACCATGAGTGGTCACACTAATTATGTATATGCTGTGGCTATATCCAGTGATTCAGAGTTCATTGTATCGGGAAGTTATGATTATACGGTGAGACTATGGAACGTCAAGACAGGTACCTGTAAGACCATGAGTGGTCACACACATTATGTATATGCTGTGGCTATATCCAGTGATTCAGAGTTCATCGTATCGGGAAGTGTAGATAATACGGTGAGACTATGGGACGTCAAGACAGGTACCTGTAAGACCATGAGTGGTCACACTAATTATGTATCATCTGTGGCTATATCCAGTGATTCAGAGTTCATCGTATCGGGAAGTTATGATTATACGGTGAGACTATGGAACGTCAAGACAGGTACCTGTAAGACCATGAGTGGTCACACACATTATGTATATGCTGTGGCTATATCCAGTGATTCAGAGTTCATCGTATCGGGAAGTGTAGATAATACGGTGAGACTATGGGACGTCAAGACAGGTACCTGTAAGACCATGAGTGGTCACACACATTATGTATATGCTGTGGCTATATCCAGTGATTAAGAGTTCATTGTATCGGGAAGTTATGATTATACGGTGAGACTATGGGACGTCAAGACAGGTACCTGTAAGACCATGAGTGGTCACACTAATTATGTATATGCTGTGGCTATATCCAGTGATTCAGAGTTCATCGTATCGGGAAGTTATGATTATACGGTGAGACTATGGGACGTCAAGACAGGTACCTGTAAGACCATGAGTGGTCACACTAATTATGTATATGCTGTGGCTATATCCAGTGATTCAGAGTTCATCGTATCGGGAAGTTATGATTATACGGTGAGACTATGGGACGTCAAGACAGGTACCTGTAAGACCATGAGTGGTCACACTAATTATGTATATGCTGTGGCTATATCCAGTGATTCAGAGTTCATCGTATCGGGAAGTTATGATTATACGGTGAGACTATGGGACGTCAAGACAGGTACCTGTAAGACCATGAGTGGTCACACTAATTATGTATATGCTGTGGCTATATCCAGTGATTCAGAGTTCATCGTATCGGGAAGTTATGATAATACGGTGAGACTATGGGACGTCAAGACAGGTACCTGTAAGACCATGAGTGGTCACACTAATTATGTATATGCTGTGGCTATATCCAGTGATTAAGAGTTCATCGTATCGGGAAGTTATGATTATACAGTGAGACTATGGGACGTCAAGACAGGTACCTGTAAGACCATGAGTGGTCACACACATTATGTATATGCTGTGGCTATATCCAGTGATTCAGAGTTCATCGTATCGGGAAGTTATGATTATACGGTGAGACTATGGGACGTCAAGACAGGTACCTGTAAGACCATGAGTGGTCACACTAATTATGTATCATCTGTGGCTATATCCAGTGATTAAGAGTTCATCGTATCGGGAAGTTATGATTATACGGTGAGACTATGGGACGTCAAGACAGGTACCTGTAAGACCATGAGTGGTCACACACATTATGTATATGCTGTGGCTATATCCAGTGATTCAGAGTTCATCGTATCGGGAAGTTATGATAATACGGTGAGACTATGGGACGTCAAGACAGGTACCTGTAAGACCATGAGTGGTCACACTAATTATGTATATGCTGTGGCTATATCCAGTGATTCAGAGTTCATCGTATCGGGAAGTTATGATTATACGGTGAGACTATGGGACGTCAAGACAGGTACCTGTAAGACCATGAGTGGTCACACTAATTATGTATATGCTGTGGCTATATCCAGTGATTCAGAGTTCATCGTATCGGGAAGTTATGATAATACGGTGAGACTATGGAACGTCAAGACAAGTACCTGTAAGACCATGAGTGGTCACACACATTAAGTATGATCTGTGGCTATATCCAGTGATTCAGAGTTCATCGTATCGGGAAGTTATGATTATACGGTGAGACTATGGGACGTCAAGACAGGTACCTGTAAGACCATGAGTGGTCACACTAATTAGGTATTATCTGTGGCTATATCCAGTGATTCAGAGTTCATCGTATCGGGAAGTTATGATAATACGGTGAGACTATGGGACGTCAAGACAGGTACCTGTAAGACCATGAGTGGTCACACTAATTATGTATCATCTGTGGCTATATCCAGTGATTCAGAGTTCATCGTATCGGGAAGTTATGATTATACGGTGAGACTATGGGACGTCAAGACAGGTACCTGTAAGACCATGAGTGGTCACACTAATTATGTATTATCTGTGGCTATATCCAGTGATTCAGAGTTCATCGTATCGGGAAGTTATGATTATACAGTGAGACTATGGGACGTCAAGACAGGTACCTGTAAGACCATGAGTGGTCACACTAATTATGTATATGCTGTGGCTATATCCAGTGATTCAGAGTTCATCGTATCGGGAAGTTATGATTATACGGTGAGACTATGGGACGTCAAGACAGGTACCTGTAAGACCATGAGTGGTCACACACATTATGTATATGCTGTGGCTATATCCAGTGATTCAGAGTTCATCGTATCGGGAAGTTATGATTATACAGTGAGACTATGGGACGTCAAGACAGGTACCTGTAAGACCATGAGTGGTCACACTAATTATGTATCATCTGTGGCTATATCCAGTGATTCAGAGTTCATCGTATCGGGAAGTTATGATTATACGGTGAGACTATGGGACGTCAAGACAGGTACCTGTAAGACCATGAGTGGTCACACTAATTATGTATATGCTTTGGCTATATCCAGTGATTCAGAGTTCATTGTATCGGGAAGTTAAGATTATACGGTGAGACTATGGGACGTCAATACAGGTACCTGTAAGACCATGAGTGGTCACACTAATTATGTATATGCTGTGGCTATATCCAGTGATTCAGAGTTCATTGTATCGGGAAGTTAAGATTATACGGTGAGACTATGGGACGTCAAGACAGGTACCTGTAAGACCATGAGTGGTCACACTAATTATGTATCATCTGTGGCTATATCCAGTGATTCAGAGTTCATCGTATCGGGAAGTTATGATTATACGGTGAGACTATGGGACGTCAAGACAGGTACCTGTAAGACCATGAGTGGTCACACTAATTAGGTATTATCTGTGGCTATATCCAGTGATTCAGAGTTCATCGTATCGGGAAGTTATGATTATACGGTGAGACTATGGGACGTCAAGACAGGTACCTGTAAGACCATGAGTGGTCACACTAATTATGTATCATCTGTGGCTATATCCAGTGATTCAGAGTTCATCGTATCGGGAAGTTATGATTATACGGTGAGACTATGGGACGTCAAGACAGGTACCTGTAAGACCATGAGTGGTCACACTAATTATGTATATGCTGTGGCTATATCCAGTGATTCAGAGTTCATCGTATCGGGAAGTTATGATTATACAGTGAGACTATGGGACGTCAAGACAGGTACCTGTAAGACCATGAGTGGTCACACTAATTATGTATATGCTGTGGCTATATCCAGTGATTCAGAGTTCATCGTATCGGGAAGTTATGATTATACGGTGAGACTATGGGACGTCAAGACAGGTACCTGTAAGACCATGAGTGGTCACACACATTATGTATATGCTGTGGCTATATCCAGTGATTCAGAGTTCATCGTATCGGGAAGTTATGATTATACAGTGAGACTATGGGACGTCAAGACAGGTACCTGTAAGACCATGAGTGGTCACACTAATTATGTATATGCTGTGGCTATATCCAGTGATTCAGAGTTCATCGTATCGGGAAGTTATGATTATACGGTGAGACTATGGGACGTCAAGACAGGTACCTGTAAGACCATGAGTGGTCACACACATTATGTATATGCTGTGGCTATATCCAGTGATTCAGAGTTCATCGTATCGGGAAGTTATGATTATACAGTGAGACTATGGGACGTCAAGACAGGTACCTGTAAGACCATGAGTGGTCACACTAATTATGTATCATCTGTGGCTATATCCAGTGATTCAGAGTTCATCGTATCGGGAAGTTATGATTATACGGTGAGACTATGGGACGTCAAGACAGGTACCTGTAAGACCATGAGTGGTCACACACATTATGTATATGCTGTGGCTATATCCAGTGATTCAGAGTTCATTGTATCGGGAAGTTAAGATTATACGGTGAGACTATGGGACGTCAATACAGGTACCTGTAAGACCATGAGTGGTCACACTAATTATGTATATGCTGTGGCTATATCCAGTGATTCAGAGTTCATTGTATCGGGAAGTTAAGATTATACGGTGAGACTATGGGACGTCAATACAGGTACCTGTAAGACCATGAGTGGTCACACTAATTATGTATATGCTGTGGCTATATCCAGTGATTCAGAGTTCATCGTATCGGGAAGTTATGATTATACGGTGAGACTATGGAACGTCAAGACAGGTACCTGTAAGACCATGAGTGGTCACACTAATTATGTATTATCTGTGGCTATATCCAGTGATTCAGAGTTCATCGTATCGGGAAGTTATGATTATACGGTGAGACTATGGGACGTCAAGACAGGTACCTGTAAGACCATGAGTGGTCACACTAATTATGAATCATCTGTGGCTATATCCAGTGATTCAGAGTTCATCGTATCGGGAAGTTAAGATTATACGGTGAGACTATGGGACGTCAATACAGGTACCTGTAAGACCATGAGTGGTCACACTAATTATGTATATGCTGTGGCTATATCCAGTGATTCAGAGTTCATCGTATCGGGAAGTTATGATTATACGGTGAGACTATGGGACGTCAAGACAGGTACCTGTAAGACCATGAGTGGTCACACACATTATGTATATGCTGTGGCTATATCCAGTGATTCAGAGTTCATTGTATCGGGAAGTTAAGATTATACGGTGAGACTATGGGACGTCAATACAGGTACCTGTAAGACCATGAGTGGTCACACTAATTATGTATATGCTGTGGCTATATCCAGTGATTCAGAGTTCATCGTATCGGGAAGTTATGATTATACGGTGAGACTATGGGACGTCAAGACAGGTACCTGTAAGACCATGAGTGGTCACACTAATTATGTATATGCTGTGGCTATATCCAGTGATTCAGAGTTCATTGTATCGGGAAGTTAAGATTATACGGTGAGACTATGGGACGTCAATACAGGTACCTCTAAGACCATGAGTGGTCACACTAATTATGTATATGCTGTGGCTATATCCAGTGATTCAGAGTTCATTGTATCGGGAAGTTATGATTATACGGTGAGACTATGGGACGTCAAGACAGGTACCTGTAAGACCATGAGTGGTCACACTAATTATGTATATGCTGTGGCTATATCCAGTGATTAAGAGTTCATTGTATCGGGAAGTTATGATTATACGGTGAGACTATGGGACGTCAAGACAGGTACCTGTAAGACCATGAGTGGTCACACTAATTATGTATATGCTGTGGCTATATCCAGTGATTCAGAGTTCATTGTATCGGGAAGTTATGATTATACGGTGAGACTATGGAACGTCAAGACAGGTACCTGTAAGACCATGAGTGGTCACACTAATTATGAATCATCTGTGGCTATATCCAGTGATTAAGAGTTCATTGTATCGGGAAGTTATGATTATACAGTGAGACTATGGGACGTCAAGACAGGTACCTGTAAGACCATGAGTGGTCACACACATTATGTATATGCTGTGGCTATATCCAGTGATTCAGAGTTCATCGTATCGGGAAGTTATGATAATACGGTGAGACTATGGAACGTCAAGACAAGTACCTGTAAGACCATGAGTGGTCACACACATTAAGTATGATCTGTGGCTATATCCAGTGATTCAGAGTTCATCGTATCGGGAAGTTATGATTATACGGTGAGACTATGGGACGTCAAGACAGGTACCTGTAAGACCATGAGTGGTCACACTAATTATGTATATGCTGTGGCTATATCCAGTGATTAAGAGTTCATTGTATCGGGAAGTTATGATTATACGGTGAGACTATGGGACGTCAAGACAGGTACCTGTAAGACCATGAGTGGTCACACTAATTATGTATATGCTGTGGCTATATCCAGTGATTCAGAGTTCATCGTATCGGGAAGTTATGATAATACGGTGAGACTATGGAACGTCAAGACAAGTACCTGTAAGACCATGAGTGGTCACACACATTAAGTATGATCTGTGGCTATATCCAGTGATTCAGAGTTCATCGTATCGGGAAGTTATGATTATACGGTGAGACTATGGGACGTCAAGACAGGTACCTGTAAGACCATGAGTGGTCACACTAATTAGGTATTATCTGTGGCTATATCCAGTGATTCAGAGTTCATCGTATCGGGAAGTTATGATTATACGGTGAGACTATGGGACGTCAAGACAGGTACCTGTAAGACCATGAGTGGTCACACTAATTATGTATCATCTGTGGCTATATCCAGTGATTCAGAGTTCATCGTATCGGGAAGTTATGATTATACGGTGAGACTATGGGACGTCAAGACAGGTACCTGTAAGACCATGAGTGGTCACACTAATTATGTATATGCTGTGGCTATATCCAGTGATTCAGAGTTCATCGTATCGGGAAGTTATGATTATACAGTGAGACTATGGGACGTCAAGACAGGTACCTGTAAGACCATGAGTGGTCACACTAATTATGTATATGCTGTGGCTATATCCAGTGATTCAGAGTTCATCGTATCGGGAAGTTATGATTATACGGTGAGACTATGGGACGTCAAGACAGGTACCTGTAAGACCATGAGTGGTCACACACATTATGTATATGCTGTGGCTATATCCAGTGATTCAGAGTTCATCGTATCGGGAAGTTATGATTATACGGTGAGACTATGGGACGTCAAGACAGGTACCTGTAAGACCATGAGTGGTCACACACATTATGTATATGCTGTGGCTATATCCAGTGATTCAGAGTTCATCGTATCGGGAAGTTATGATTATACAGTGAGACTATGGGACGTCAAGACAGGTACCTGTAAGACCATGAGTGGTCACACTAATTATGTATATGCTGTGGCTATATCCAGTGATTCAGAGTTCATCGTATCGGGAAGTTATGATTATACGGTGAGACTATGGGACGTCAAGACAGGTACCTGTAAGACCATGAGTGGTCACACACATTATGTATATGCTGTGGCTATATCCAGTGATTCAGAGTTCATCGTATCGGGAAGTTATGATTATACAGTGAGACTATGGGACGTCAAGACAGGTACCTGTAAGACCATGAGTGGTCACACTAATTATGTATATGCTGTGGCTATATCCAGTGATTCAGAGTTCATCGTATCGGGAAGTTATGATAATACGGTGAGACTATGGGACGTCAAGACAGGTACCTGTAAGACCATGAGTGGTCACACTAATTATGTATTATCTGTGGCTATATCCAGTGATTCAGAGTTCATCGTATCGGGAAGTGTAGATAATACGGTGAGACTATGGGACGTCAAGACAGGTACCTGTAAGACCATGAGTGGTCACACTAATTATGTATCATCTGTGGCTATATCCAGTGATTAAGAGTTCATTGTATCGGGAAGTTATGATTATACGGTGAAACTATGGGACGTCAAGACAGGTACCTGTAAGACCATGAGTGGTCACACACATTAAGTATGATCTGTGGCTATATCCAGTGATTCAGAGTTCATCGTATCGGGAAGTTAAGATTATACGGTGAGACTATGGGACGTCAAGACAGGTACCTGTAAGACCATGAGTGGTCACACTAATTATGTATCATCTGTGGCTATATCCAGTGATTCAGAGTTCATTGTATCGGGAAGTTATGATTATACGGTGAGACTATGGGACGTCAAGACAGGTACCTGTAAGACCATGAGTGGTCACACTAATTATGAATCATCTGTGGCTATATCCAGTGATTAAGAGTTCATTGTATCGGGAAGTTATGATTATACGGTGAAACTATGGGACGTCAAGACAGGTACCTGTAAGACCATGAGTGGTCACACTAATTATGTATATGCTGTGGCTATATCCAGTGATTCAGAGTTCATCGTATCGGGAAGTTATGATTATACGGTGAGACTATGGGACGTCAAGACAGGTACCTGTAAGACCATGAGTGGTCACACTAATTATGTATATGCTGTGGCTATATCCAGTGATTCAGAGTTCATTGTATCGGGAAGTTATGATTATACGGTGAGACTATGGGACGTCAAGACAGGTACCTGTAAGACCATGAGTGGTCACACTAATTAGGTATTATCTGTGGCTATATCCAGTGATTCAGAGTTCATTGTATCGGGAAGTTATGATTATACGGTGAGACTATGGGACGTCAAGACAGGTACCTGTAAGACCATGAGTGGTCACACTAATTATGTATATGCTGTGGCTATATCCAGTGATTCAGAGTTCATCGTATCGGGAAGTTATGATTATACGGTGAGACTATGGGACGTCAAGACAGGTACCTGTAAGACCATGAGTGGT
>CAMPDV010004614.1:0-30366 GCA_946699065.1 Loxodes magnus
CAAGACAGGTACCTGTAAGACCATGAGTGGTCACACTAGTGTTGTATATGCTGTGGCTATATCCAGTGATTCAGAGTTAATCGTATCGGGAAGTGCAGATTAGACGGTGAGACTATGGGACGTCAAGACAGGTACCTGTAAGACCATGAGTGGTCACACTAGTGTTGTATATGCTGTGGCTATATCCAGTGATTCAGAGTTAATCGTATCGGGAAGTTATGATTAGACGGTGAGACTATGGGACGTCAAGACAGGTACCTGAAAGAACATGAGTGTTCACACTAGTTCTGTATGCGCTGTGGCTATATCCAGTGATTCAGAGTTAATCGTATCGGGAAGTGCAGATTAGACGGTGAGACTATGGGACGTCAAGACAGGTACCTGTAAGACCATGAGTGGTCACACTAGTTATGTATATGCTGTGGCTATATCCAGTGATTCAGAGTTAATCGTATCGGGAAGTGCAGATTAGACGGTGAGACTATGGGACGTCAAGACAGGTACCTGTAAGACCATGAGTGGTCACACTAGTGTTGTATATGCTGTGGCTATATCCAGTGATTCAGAGTTCATCGTATCGGGAAGTTATGATTAGACGGTGAGACTATGGGACGTCAAGACAGGTACCTGTAAGACCATGAGTGGTCACACTAGTGTTGTATATGCTGTGGCTATATCCAGTGATTCAGAGTTCATCGTATCGGGAAGTTATGATTATACGGTGAGACTATGGGACGTCAAGACAGGTACCTGTAAGACCATGAGTGGTCACACTAGTGTTGTATATGCTGTGGCTATATCCAGTGATTCAGAGTTCATCGTATCGGGAAGTTATGATTATACGGTGAGACTATGGGACGTCAAGACAGGTACCTGTAAGACCATGAGTGGTCACACTAGTGTTGTTCATGCTGTGGCTATATCCAGTGATTCAGAGTTCATCGTATCGGGAAGTTATGATTATACGGTGAGACTATGGGACGTCAAGACAGGTACCTGTAAGACCATGAGTGGTCACACTAGTGTTGTTCATGCTGTGGCTATATCCAGTGATTCAGAGTTCATCGTATCGGGAAGTTATGATAAGACGGTGAGACTATGGGACGTCAAGACAGGTACCTGTAAGACCATGAGTGGTCACACTAGTGTTGTATATGCTGTGGCTATATCCAGTGATTCAGAGTTCATCGTATCGGGAAGTTATGATTATACGGTGAGACTATGGGACGTCAAGACAGGTACCTGTAAGACCATGAGTGGTCACACTAGTGTTGTATATGCTGTGGCTATATCCAGTGATTCAGAGTTCATCGTATCGGGAAGTTATGATTATACGGTGAGACTATGGGACGTCAAGACAGGTACCTGTAAGACCATGAGTGGTCACACTAGTGTTGTATATGCTGTGGCTATATCCAGTGATTCAGAGTTCATCGTATCGGGAAGTTATGATTATACGGTGAGACTATGGGACGTCAAGACAGGTACCTGTAAGACCATGAGTGGTCACACTAGTGTTGTATATGCTGTGGCTATATCCAGTGATTCAGAGTTAATCGTATCGGGAAGTGCAGATTAGACGGTGAGACTATGGGACGTCAAGACAGGTACCTGTAAGACCATGAGTGGTCACACTAGTTATGTATATGCTGTGGCTATATCCAGTGATTCAGAGTTAATCGTATCGGGAAGTTATGATAAGACGGTGAGACTATGGGACGTCAAGACAGGTACCTGTAAGACCATGAGTGGTCACACTAGTGTTGTATATGCTGTGGCTATATCCAGTGATTCAGAGTTCATCGTATCGGGAAGTTATGATTATACGGTGAGACTATGGGACGTCAAGACAGGTACCTGTAAGACCATGAGTGGTCACACTAGTGTTGTATATGCTGTGGCTATATCCAGTGATTCAGAGTTCATCGTATCGGGAAGTTATGATTAGACGGTGAGACTATGGGACGTCAAGACAGGTACCTGTAAGACCATGAGTGGTCACACTAGTGTTGTATATGCTGTGGCTATATCCAGTGATTCAGAGTTCATCGTATCGGGAAGTGCAGATTATACGGTGAGACTATGGGACGTCAAGACAGGTACCTGTAAGACCATGAGTGGTCACACTAGTGTTGTATATGCTGTGGCTATATCCAGTGATTCAGAGTTCATCGTATCGGGAAGTTATGATTATACGGTGAGACTATGGGACGTCAAGACAGGTACCTGTAAGACCATGAGTGGTCACACTAGTGTTGTATATGCTGTGGCTATATCCAGTGATTCAGAGTTCATCGTATCGGGAAGTTATGATTATACGGTGAGACTATGGGACGTCAAGACAGGTACCTGTAAGACCATGAGTGGTCACACTAGTGTTGTTCATGCTGTGGCTATATCCAGTGATTCAGAGTTCATCGTATCGGGAAGTTATGATAAGACGGTGAGACTATGGGACGTCAAGACAGGTACCTGTAAGACCATGAGTGGTCACACTAGTGTTGTATATGCTGTGGCTATATCCAGTGATTCAGAGTTCATCGTATCGGGAAGTTATGATTATACGGTGAGACTATGGGACGTCAAGACAGGTACCTGTAAGACCATGAGTGGTCACACTAGTGTTGTATATGCTGTGGCTATATCCAGTGATTCAGAGTTCATCGTATCGGGAAGTTATGATTATACGGTGAGACTATGGGACGTCAAGACAGGTACCTGTAAGACCATGAGTGGTCACACTAGTGTTGTATATGCTGTGGCTATATCCAGTGATTCAGAGTTCATCGTATCGGGAAGTTATGATTATACGGTGAGACTATGGGACGTCAAGACAGGTACCTGTAAGACCATGAGTGGTCACACTAGTGTTGTATATGCTGTGGCTATATCCAGTGATTCAGAGTTCATCGTATCGGGAAGTTATGATTATACGGTGAGACTATGGGACGTCAAGACAGGTACCTGTAAGACCATGAGTGGTCACACTAGTGTTGTATATGCTGTGGCTATATCCAGTGATTCAGAGTTCATCGTATCGGGAAGTTATGATTATACGGTGAGACTATGGGACGTCAAGACAGGTACCTGTAAGACCATGAGTGGTCACACTAGTGTTGTATATGCTGTGGCTATATCCAGTGATTCAGAGTTAATCGTATCGGGAAGTGCAGATTAGACGGTGAGACTATGGGACGTCAAGACAGGTACCTGTAAGACCATGAGTGGTCACACTAGTTATGTATATGCTGTGGCTATATCCAGTGATTCAGAGTTAATCGTATCGGGAAGTGCAGATTAGACGGTGAGACTATGGGACGTCAAGACAGGTACCTGTAAGACCATGAGTGGTCACACTAGTTATGTATATGCTGTGGCTATATCCAGTGATTCAGAGTTAATCGTATCGGGAAGTTATGATTATACGGTGAGACTATGGGACGTCAAGACAGGTACCTGTAAGACCATGAGTGGTCACACTAGTTATGTATATGCTGTGGCTATATCCAGTGATTCAGAGTTCATCGTATCGGGAAGTGCAGATTATACGGTGAGACTATGGGACGTCAAGACAGGTACCTGTAAGACCATGAGTGGTCACACTAGTTATGTATATGCTGTGGCTATATCCAGTGATTCAGAGTTAATCGTATCGGGAAGTTATGATTATACGGTGAGACTATGGGACGTCAAGACAGGTACCTGTAAGACCATGAGTGGTCACACTAGTGTTGTATATTCTGTGGCTATATCCAGTGATTCAGAGTTAATCAAATCGGGAAGTTATGATAAGACGGTGAGACTATGGGACGTCAAGGCAGGTACCTGTAAGACCATGAGTGGTCACACTAGTTATGTATATGCTGTGGCTATATCCAGTGATTCAGAGTTCATCGTATCGGGAAGTGCAGATTAGACGGTGAGACTATGGGACGTCAAGACAGGTACCTGTAAGACCATGAGTGGTCACACTAGTGTTGTTCATGCTGTGGCTATATCCAGTGATTCAGAGTTCATCGTATCGGGAAGTGCAGATTATACGGTGAGACTATGGGACGTCAAGACAGGTACCTGTAAGACCATGAGTGGTCACACTAGTGTTGTTCATGCTGTGGCTATATCCAGTGATTCAGAGTTAATCGTATCGGGAAGTTATGATTATACGGTGAGACTATGGGACGTCAAGACAGGTACCTGTAAGACCATGAGTGGTCACACTAGTTATGTATATGCTGTGGCTATATCCAGTGATTCAGAGTTCATCGTATCGGGAAGTGCAGATTAGACGGTGAGACTATGGGACGTCAAGACAGGTACCTGTAAGACCATGAGTGGTCACACTAGTGTTGTATATGCTGTGGCTATATCCAGTGATTCAGAGTTCATCGTATCGGGAAGTTATGATTATACGGTGAGACTATGGGACGTCAAGACAGGTACCTGTAAGACCATGAGTGGTCACACTAGTGTTGTATATGCTGTGGCTATATCCAGTGATTCAGAGTTAATCGTATCGGGAAGTGCAGATTATACGGTGAGACTATGGGACGTCAAGACAGGTACCTGTAAGACCATGAGTGGTCACACTAGTGTTGTATATGCTGTGGCTATATCCAGTGATTCAGAGTTCATCGTATCGGGAAGTTATGATTATACGGTGAGACTATGGGACGTCAAGACAGGTACCTGTAAGACCATGAGTGGTCACACTAGTGTTGTATATGCTGTGGCTATATCCAGTGATTCAGAGTTCATCGTATCGGGAAGTTATGATTATACGGTGAGACTATGGGACGTCAAGACAGGTACCTGTAAGACCATGAGTGGTCACACTAGTGTTGTATATGCTGTGGCTATATCCAGTGATTCAGAGTTAATCGTATCGGGAAGTGCAGATTAGACGGTGAGACTATGGGACGTCAAGACAGGTACCTGTAAGACCATGAGTGGTCACACTAGTGTTGTATATGCTGTGGCTATATCCAGTGATTCAGAGTTCATCGTATCGGGAAGTTATGATTATACGGTGAGACTATGGGACGTCAAGACAGGTACCTGTAAGACCATGAGTGGTCACACTAGTTATGTATATGCTGTGGCTATATCCAGTGATTCAGAGTTAATCGTATCGGGAAGTTATGATAAGACGGTGAGACTATGGGACGTCAAGACAGGTACCTGTAAGACCATGAGTGGTCACACTAGTGTTGTATATGCTGTGGCTATATCCAGTGATTCAGAGTTCATCGTATCGGGAAGTGCAGATTATACGGTGAGACTATGGGACGTCAAGACAGGTACCTGTAAGACCATGAGTGGTCACACTAGTGTTGTATATGCTGTGGCTATATCCAGTGATTCAGAGTTAATCGTATCGGGAAGTGCAGATTAGACGGTGAGACTATGGGACGTCAAGACAGGTACCTGTAAGACCATGAGTGGTCACACTAGTGTTGTATATGCTGTGGCTATATCCAGTGATTCAGAGTTCATCGTATCGGGAAGTTATGATTATACGGTGAGACTATGGGACGTCAAGACAGGTACCTGTAAGACCATGAGTGGTCACACTAGTTATGTATATGCTGTGGCTATATCCAGTGATTCAGAGTTAATCGTATCGGGAAGTGCAGATTAGACGGTGAGACTATGGGACGTCAAGACAGGTACCTGTAAGACCATGAGTGGTCACACTAGTTATGTATATGCTGTGGCTATATCCAGTGATTCAGAGTTAATCGTATCGGGAAGTGCAGATTAGACGGTGAGACTATGGGACGTCAAGACAGGTACCTGTAAGACCATGAGTGGTCACACTAGTGTTGTTCATGCTGTGGCTATATCCAGTGATTCAGAGTTAATCGTATCGGGAAGTGCAGATTAGACGGTGAGACTATGGGACGTCAAGACAGGTACCTGTAAGACCATGAGTGGTCACACTAGTTATGTATATGCTGTGGCTATATCCAGTGATTCAGAGTTAATCGTATCGGGAAGTGCAGATTAGACGGTGAGACTATGGGACGTCAAGACAGGTACCTGTAAGACCATGAGTGGTCACACTAGTTATGTATATGCTGTGGCTATATCCAGTGATTCAGAGTTAATCGTATCGGGAAGTGCAGATTATACGGTGAGACTATGGGACGTCAAGACAGGTACCTGTAAGACCATGAGTGGTCACACTAGTGTTGTTCATGCTGTGGCTATATCCAGTGATTCAGAGTTCATCGTATCGGGAAGTGCAGATTATACGGTGAGACTATGGGACGTCAAGACAGGTACCTGTAAGACCATGAGTGGTCACACTAGTTATGTATATGCTGTGGCTATATCCAGTGATTCAGAGTTAATCGTATCGGAAAGTTATGATTATACGGTGAGACTATGGGACGTCAAGACAGGTACCTGTAAGACCATGAGTGGTCACACTAGTTATTTATATACTGTGGCTATATCCAGTGATTCAGAGTTAATCGTATCGGGAAGTGCAGATTAGACGGTGAGACTATGGGACGTCAAGACAGGTACCTGTAAGACCATGAGTGGTCACACTAGTGTTGTATATGCTGTGGCTATATCCAGTGATTCAGAGTTAATCGTATCGGGAAGTGCAGATTAGACGGTGAGACTATGGGACGTCAAGACAGGTACCTGTAAGACCATGAGTGGTCACACTAGTTATGTATATGCTGTGGCTATATCCAGTGATTCAGAGTTAATCGTATCGGGAAGTGCAGATTAGACGGTGAGACTATGGGACGTCAAGACAGGTACCTGTAAGACCATGAGTGGTCACACTAGTTATGTATATGCTGTGGCTATATCCAGTGATTCAGAGTTAATCGTATCGGGAAGTTATGATTATACGGTGAGACTATGGGACGTCAAGACAGGTACCTGTAAGACCATGAGTGGTCACACTAGTTATGTATATGCTGTGGCTATATCCAGTGATTCAGAGTTCATCGTATCGGGAAGTGCAGATTATACGGTGAGACTATGGGACGTCAAGACAGGTACCTGTAAGACCATGAGTGGTCACACTAGTTATGTATATGCTGTGGCTATATCCAGTGATTCAGAGTTAATCGTATCGGGAAGTTATGATTATACGGTGAGACTATGGGACGTCAAGACAGGTACCTGTAAGACCATGAGTGGTCACACTAGTGTTGTATATTCTGTGGCTATATCCAGTGATTCAGAGTTAATCAAATCGGGAAGTTATGATAAGACGGTGAGACTATGGGACGTCAAGGCAGGTACCTGTAAGACCATGAGTGGTCACACTAGTGTTGTATATGCTGTGGCTATATCCAGTGATTCAGAGTTCATCGTATCGGGAAGTGCAGATTAGACGGTGAGACTATGGGACGTCAAGACAGGTACCTGTAAGACCATGAGTGGTCACACTAGTGTTGTTCATGCTGTGGCTATATCCAGTGATTCAGAGTTCATCGTATCGGGAAGTGCAGATTATACGGTGAGACTATGGGACGTCAAGACAGGTACCTGTAAGACCATGAGTGGTCACACTAGTGTTGTTCATGCTGTGGCTATATCCAGTGATTCAGAGTTAATCGTATCGGGAAGTTATGATTATACGGTGAGACTATGGGACGTCAAGACAGGTACCTGTAAGACCATGAGTGGTCACACTAGTTATGTATATGCTGTGGCTATATCCAGTGATTCAGAGTTCATCGTATCGGGAAGTGCAGATTAGACGGTGAGACTATGGGACGTCAAGACAGGTACCTGTAAGACCATGAGTGGTCACACTAGTGTTGTATATGCTGTGGCTATATCCAGTGATTCAGAGTTCATCGTATCGGGAAGTTATGATTATACGGTGAGACTATGGGACGTCAAGACAGGTACCTGTAAGACCATGAGTGGTCACACTAGTGTTGTATATGCTGTGGCTATATCCAGTGATTCAGAGTTAATCGTATCGGGAAGTGCAGATTATACGGTGAGACTATGGGACGTCAAGACAGGTACCTGTAAGACCATGAGTGGTCACACTAGTGTTGTATATGCTGTGGCTATATCCAGTGATTCAGAGTTAATCGTATCGGGAAGTGCAGATTAGACGGTGAGACTATGGGACGTCAAGACAGGTACCTGTAAGACCATGAGTGGTCACACTAGTGTTGTATATGCTGTGGCTATATCCAGTGATTCAGAGTTCATCGTATCGGGAAGTTATGATTATACGGTGAGACTATGGGACGTCAAGACAGGTACCTGTAAGACCATGAGTGGTCACACTAGTGTTGTATATGCTGTGGCTATATCCAGTGATTCAGAGTTCATCGTATCGGGAAGTTATGATTATACGGTGAGACTATGGGACGTCAAGACAGGTACCTGTAAGACCATGAGTGGTCACACTAGTGTTGTATATGCTGTGGCTATATCCAGTGATTCAGAGTTCATCGTATCGGGAAGTTATGATTATACGGTGGAGACTATGGGACGTCAAGACAGGTACCTGTAAGACCATGAGTGGTCACACTAGTGTTGTATATGCTGTGGCTATATCCAGTGATTCAGAGTTAATCGTATCGGGAAGTGCAGATTATACGGTGAGACTATGGGACGTCAAGACAGGTACCTGTAAGACCATGAGTGGTCACACTAGTGTTGTATATGCTGTGGCTATATCCAGTGATTCAGAGTTAATCGTATCGGGAAGTGCAGATTAGACGGTGAGACTATGGGACGTCAAGACAGGTACCTGTAAGACCATGAGTGGTCACACTAGTGTTGTATATGCTGTGGCTATATCCAGTGATTCAGAGTTCATCGTATCGGGAAGTTATGATTATACGGTGAGACTATGGGACGTCAAGACAGGTACCTGTAAGACCATGAGTGGTCACACTAGTTATGTATATGCTGTGGCTATATCCAGTGATTCAGAGTTAATCGTATCGGGAAGTGCAGATTAGACGGTGAGACTATGGGACGTCAAGACAGGTACCTGTAAGACCATGAGTGGTCACACTAGTTATGTATATGCTGTGGCTATATCCAGTGATTCAGAGTTAATCGTATCGGGAAGTGCAGATTAGACGGTGAGACTATGGGACGTCAAGACAGGTACCTGTAAGACCATGAGTGGTCACACTAGTGTTGTTCATGCTGTGGCTATATCCAGTGATTCAGAGTTAATCGTATCGGGAAGTGCAGATTAGACGGTGAGACTATGGGACGTCAAGACAGGTACCTGTAAGACCATGAGTGGTCACACTAGTTATGTATATGCTGTGGCTATATCCAGTGATTCAGAGTTAATCGTATCGGGAAGTGCAGATTAGACGGTGAGACTATGGGACGTCAAGACAGGTACCTGTAAGACCATGAGTGGTCACACTAGTTATGTATATGCTGTGGCTATATCCAGTGATTCAGAGTTAATCGTATCGGGAAGTGCAGATTATACGGTGAGACTATGGGACGTCAAGACAGGTACCTGTAAGACCATGAGTGGTCACACTAGTGTTGTTCATGCTGTGGCTATATCCAGTGATTCAGAGTTCATCGTATCGGGAAGTGCAGATTATACGGTGAGACTATGGGACGTCAAGACAGGTACCTGTAAGACCATGAGTGGTCACACTAGTTATGTATATGCTGTGGCTATATCCAGTGATTCAGAGTTAATCGTATCGGGAAGTTATGATTATACGGTGAGACTATGGGACGTCAAGACAGGTACCTGTAAGACCATGAGTGGTCACACTAGTTATTTATATACTGTGGCTATATCCAGTGATTCAGAGTTAATCGTATCGGGAAGTGCAGATTAGACGGTGAGACTATGGGACGTCAAGACAGGTACCTGTAAGACCATGAGTGGTCACACTAGTTATGTATATGCTGTGGCTATATCCAGTGATTCAGAGTTAATCGTATCGGGAAGTGCAGATTAGACGGTGAGACTATGGGACGTCAAGACAGGTACCTGTAAGACCATGAGTGGTCACACTAGTGTTGTATATGCTGTGGCTATATCCAGTGATTCAGAGTTCATCGTATCGGGAAGTTATGATTATACGGTGAGACTATGGGACGTCAAGACAGGTACCTGTAAGACCATGAGTGGTCACACTAGTTATGTATATGCTGTGGCTATATCCAGTGATTCAGAGTTCATCGTATCGGGAAGTTATGATTATACGGTGAGACTATGGGACGTCAAGACAGGTACCTGTAAGACCATGAGTGGTCACACTAGTGTTGTTCATGCTGTGGCTATATCCAGTGATTCAGAGTTCATCGTATCGGGAAGTTATGATAAGACGGTGAGACTATGGGACGTCAAGACAGGTACCTGTAAGACCATGAGTGGTCACACTAGTGTTGTATATGCTGTGGCTATATCCAGTGATTCAGAGTTCATCGTATCGGGAAGTTATGATTATACGGTGAGACTATGGGACGTCAAGACAGGTACCTGTAAGACCATGAGTGGTCACACTAGTGTTGTATATTCTGTGGCTATATCCAGTGATTCAGAGTTAATCAAATCGGGAAGTTATGATAAGACGGTGAGACTATGGGACGTCAAGGCAGGTACCTGTAAGACCATGAGTGGTCACACTAGTTATGTATATGCTGTGGCTATATCCAGTGATTCAGAGTTAATCGTATCGGGAAGTGCAGATTAGACGGTGAGACTATGGGACGTCAAGACAGGTACCTGTAAGACCATGAGTGGTCACACTAGTGTTGTTCATGCTGTGGCTATATCCAGTGATTCAGAGTTCATCGTATCGGGAAGTGCAGATTATACGGTGAGACTATGGGACGTCAAGACAGGTACCTGTAAGACCATGAGTGGTCACACTAGTTATGTATATGCTGTGGCTATATCCAGTGATTCAGAGTTAATCGTATCGGGAAGTGCAGATTATACGGTGAGACTATGGGACGTCAAGACAGGTACCTGTAAGACCATGAGTGGTCACACTAGTGTTGTATATGCTGTGGCTATATCCAGTGATTCAGAGTTCATCGTATCGGGAAGTGCAGATTAGACGGTGAGACTATGGGACGTCAAGACAGGTACCTGTAAGACCATGAGTGGTCACACTAGTGTTGTATATGCTGTGGCTATATCCAGTGATTCAGAGTTCATCGTATCGGGAAGTTATGATTATACGGTGAGACTATGGGACGTCAAGACAGGTACCTGTAAGACCATGAGTGGTCACACTAGTGTTGTATATGCTGTGGCTATATCCAGTGATTCAGAGTTCATCGTATCGGGAAGTTATGATAAGACGGTGAGACTATGGGACGTCAAGACAGGTACCTGTAAGACCATGAGTGGTCACACTAGTGTTGTATATGCTGTGGCTATATCCAGTGATTCAGAGTTAATCGTATCGGGAAGTTATGATTAGACGGTGAGACTATGGGACGTCAAGACAGGTACCTGTAAGACCATGAGTGGTCACACTAGTGTTGTATATGCTGTGGCTATATCCAGTGATTCAGAGTTAATCGTATCGGGAAGTGCAGATTAGACGGTGAGACTATGGGACGTCAAGACAGGTACCTGTAAGACCATGAGTGGTCACACTAGTGTTGTATATGCTGTGGCTATATCCAGTGATTCAGAGTTCATCGTATCGGGAAGTGCAGATTAGACGGTGAGACTATGGGACGTCAAGACAGGTACCTGTAAGACCATGAGTGGTCACACTAGTTATGTATATGCTGTGGCTATATCCAGTGATTCAGAGTTAATCGTATCGGGAAGTGCAGATTAGACGGTGAGACTATGGGACGTCAAGACAGGTACCTGTAAGACCATGAGTGGTCACACTAGTTATGTATATGCTGTGGCTATATCCAGTGATTCAGAGTTAATCGTATCGGGAAGTGCAGATTAGACGGTGAGACTATGGGACGTCAAGACAGGTACCTGAAAGAACATGAGTGTTCACACTAGTTCTGTATGCGCTGTGGCTATATCCAGTGATTCAGAGTTAATCGTATCGGGAAGTGCAGATTAGACGGTGAGACTATGGGACGTCAAGACAGGTACCTGTAAGACCATGAGTGGTCACACTAGTGTTGTATATGCTGTGGCTATATCCAGTGATTCAGAGTTAATCGTATCGGGAAGTGCAGATTAGACGGTGAGACTATGGGACGTCAAGACAGGTACCTGTAAGACCATGAGTGGTCACACTAGTGTTGTTCATGCTGTGGCTATATCCAGTGATTCAGAGTTCATCGTATCGGGAAGTGCAGATTATACGGTGAGACTATGGGACGTCAAGACAGGTACCTGTAAGACCATGAGTGGTCACACTAGTTATGTATATGCTGTGGCTATATCCAGTGATTCAGAGTTCATCGTATCGGGAAGTGCAGATTAGACGGTGAGACTATGGGACGTCAAGACAGGTACCTGTAAGACCATGAGTGGTCACACTAGTGTTGTTCATGCTGTGGCTATATCCAGTGATTCAGAGTTCATCGTATCGGGAAGTTATGATTAGACGGTGAGACTATGGGACGTCAAGACAGGTACCTGTAAGACCATGAGTGGTCACACTATTGTTGTTCATGCTGTGGCTATATCCAGTGATTCAGAGTTAATCGTATCGGGAAGTGCAGATTAGACGGTGAGACTATGGGACGTCAAGACAGGTACCTGTAAGACCATGAGTGGTCACACTAGTTATGTATATGCTGTGGCTATATCCAGTGATTCAGAGTTAATCGTATCGGGAAGTGCAGATTATACGGTGAGACTATGGGACGTCAAGACAGGTACCTGTAAGACCATGAGTGGTCACACTAGTGTTGTTCATGCTGTGGCTATATCCAGTGATTCAGAGTTCATCGTATCGGGAAGTGCAGATTATACGGTGAGACTATGGGACGTCAAGACAGGTACCTGTAAGACCATGAGTGGTCACACTAGTGTTGTATATGCTGTGGCTATATCCAGTGATTCAGAGTTCATCGTATCGGGAAGTTATGATTATACGGTGAGACTATGGGACGTCAAGACAGGTACCTGTAAGACCATGAGTGGTCACACTAGTTATGTATATGCTGTGGCTATATCCAGTGATTCAGAGTTAATCGTATCGGGAAGTGCAGATTAGACGGTGAGACTATGGGACGTCAAGACAGGTACCTGTAAGACCATGAGTGGTCACACTAGTTATGTATATGCTGTGGCTATATCCAGTGATTCAGAGTTCATCGTATCGGGAAGTTATGATTATACGGTGAGACTATGGGACGTCAAGGACAGGTACCTGTAAGACCATGAGTGGTCACACTAGTGTTGTATATGCTGTGGCTATATCCAGTGATTCAGAGTTCATCGTATCGGGAAGTTATGATTATACGGTGAGACTATGGGACGTCAAGACAGGTACCTGTAAGACCATGAGTGGTCACACTAGTGTTGTATATGCTGTGGCTATATCCAGTGATTCAGAGTTCATCGTATCGGGAAGTTATGATAAGACGGTGAGACTATGGGACGTCAAGACAGGTACCTGTAAGACCATGAGTGGTCACACTAGTTATGTATATGCTGTGGCTATATCCAGTGATTCAGAGTTCATCGTATCGGGAAGTTATGATTATACGGTGAGACTATGGGACGTCAAGACAGGTACCTGTAAGACCATGAGTGGTCACACTAGTGTTGTATATGCTGTGGCTATATCCAGTGATTCAGAGTTCATCGTATCGGGAAGTTATGATAAGACGGTGAGACTATGGGACGTCAAGACAGGTACCTGTAAGACCATGAGTGGTCACACTAGTGTTGTATATGCTGTGGCTATATCCAGTGATTCAGAGTTCATCGTATCGGGAAGTTATGATTAGACGGTGAGACTATGGGACGTCAAGACAGGTACCTGTAAGACCATGAGTGGTCACACTAGTGTTGTATATGCTGTGGCTATATCCAGTGATTCAGAGTTCATCGTATCGGGAAGTTATGATTATACGGTGAGACTATGGGACGTCAAGACAGGTACCTGTAAGACCATGAGTGGTCACACTAGTTATGTATATGCTGTGGCTATATCCAGTGATTCAGAGTTCATCGTATCGGGAAGTTATGATTAGACGGTGAGACTATGGGACGTCAAGACAGGTACCTGTAAGACCATGAGTGGTCACACTAGTGTTGTTCATGCTGTGGCTATATCCAGTGATTCAGAGTTCATCGTATCGGGAAGTTATGATAAGACGGTGAGACTATGGGACGTCAAGACAGGTACCTGTAAGACCATGAGTGGTCACACTAGTGTTGTATATGCTGTGGCTATATCCAGTGATTCAGAGTTAATCGTATCGGGAAGTTATGATTATACGGTGAGACTATGGGACGTCAAGACAGGTACCTGTAAGACCATGAGTGGTCACACTAGTGTTGTATATTCTGTGGCTATATCCAGTGATTCAGAGTTAATCAAATCGGGAAGTTATGATAAGACGGTGAGACTATGGGACGTCAAGGCAGGTACCTGTAAGACCATGAGTGGTCACACTAGTTATGTATATGCTGTGGCTATATCCAGTGATTCAGAGTTAATCGTATCGGGAAGTGCAGATTAGACGGTGAGACTATGGGACGTCAAGACAGGTACCTGTAAGACCATGAGTGGTCACACTAGTGTTGTATATGCTGTGGCTATATCCAGTGATTCAGAGTTAATCGTATCGGGAAGTGCAGATTAGACGGTGAGACTATGGGACGTCAAGACAGGTACCTGTAAGACCATGAGTGGTCACACTAGTGTTGTATATGCTGTGGCTATATCCAGTGATTCAGAGTTCATCGTATCGGGAAGTTATGATTATACGGTGAGACTATGGGACGTCAAGACAGGTACCTGTAAGACCATGAGTGGTCACACTAGTTATGTATATGCTGTGGCTATATCCAGTGATTCAGAGTTAATCGTATCGGGAAGTGCAGATTAGACGGTGAGACTATGGGGACGTCAAGACAGGTACCTGTAAGACCATGAGTGGTCACACTAGTGTTGTATATGCTGTGGCTATATCCAGTGATTCAGAGTTCATCGTATCGGGAAGTTATGATTATACGGTGAGACTATGGGACGTCAAGACAGGTACCTGTAAGACCATGAGTGGTCACACTAGTGTTGTATATGCTGTGGCTATATCCAGTGATTCAGAGTTCATCGTATCGGGAAGTTATGATTATACGGTGAGACTATGGGACGTCAAGACAGGTACCTGTAAGACCATGAGTGGTCACACTAGTGTTGTATATGCTGTGGCTATATCCAGTGATTCAGAGTTAATCGTATCGGGAAGTGCAGATTATACGGTGAGACTATGGGACGTCAAGACAGGTACCTGTAAGACCATGAGTGGTCACACTAGTGTTGTATATGCTGTGGCTATATCCAGTGATTCAGAGTTAATCGTATCGGGAAGTGCAGATTAGACGGTGAGACTATGGGACGTCAAGACAGGTACCTGTAAGACCATGAGTGGTCACACTAGTGTTGTATATGCTGTGGCTATATCCAGTGATTCAGAGTTCATCGTATCGGGAAGTTATGATTATACGGTGAGACTATGGGACGTCAAGACAGGTACCTGTAAGACCATGAGTGGTCACACTAGTTATGTATATGCTGTGGCTATATCCAGTGATTCAGAGTTAATCGTATCGGGAAGTGCAGATTAGACGGTGAGACTATGGGACGTCAAGACAGGTACCTGTAAGACCATGAGTGGTCACACTAGTTATGTATATGCTGTGGCTATATCCAGTGATTCAGAGTTAATCGTATCGGGAAGTGCAGATTAGACGGTGAGACTATGGGACGTCAAGACAGGTACCTGTAAGACCATGAGTGGTCACACTAGTTATGTATATGCTGTGGCTATATCCAGTGATTCAGAGTTAATCGTATCGGGAAGTGCAGATTAGACGGTGAGACTATGGGACGTCAAGACAGGTACCTGAAAGAACATGAGTGTTCACACTAGTTCTGTATGCGCTGTGGCTATATCCAGTGATTCAGAGTTAATCGTATCGGGAAGTGCAGATTAGACGGTGAGACTATGGGACGTCAAGACAGGTACCTGTAAGACCATGAGTGGTCACACTAGTGTTGTATATGCTGTGGCTATATCCAGTGATTCAGAGTTAATCGTATCGGGAAGTGCAGATTAGACGGTGAGACTATGGGACGTCAAGACAGGTACCTGTAAGACCATGAGTGGTCACACTAGTGTTGTATATGCTGTGGCTATATCCAGTGATTCAGAGTTCATCGTATCGGGAAGTTATGATTAGACGGTGAGACTATGGGACGTCAAGACAGGTACCTGTAAGACCATGAGTGGTCACACTAGTTATGTATATGCTGTGGCTATATCCAGTGATTCAGAGTTCATCGTATCGGGAAGTGCAGATTAGACGGTGAGACTATGGGACGTCAAGACAGGTACCTGTAAGACCATGAGTGGTCACACTAGTGTTGTTCATGCTGTGGCTATATCCAGTGATTCAGAGTTCATCGTATCGGAAGTTATGATTAGACGGTGAGACTATGGGACGTCAAGACAGGTACCTGTAAGACCATGAGTGGTCACACTAGTGTTGTTCATGCTGTGGCTATATCCAGTGATTCAGAGTTAATCGTATCGGGAAGTGCAGATTAGACGGTGAGACTATGGGACGTCAAGACAGGTACCTGTAAGACCATGAGTGGTCACACTAGTTATTTATATGCTGTGGCTATATCCAGTGATTCAGAGTTAATCGTATCGGGAAGTGCAGATTAGACGGTGAGACTATGGGACGTCAAGACAGGTACCTGTAAGACCATGAGTGGTCACACTAGTTATGTATATGCTGTGGCTATATCCAGTGATTCAGAGTTAATCGTATCGGGAAGTGCAGATTAGACGGTGAGACTATGGGACGTCAAGACAGGTACCTGTAAGACCATGAGTGGTCACACTAGTGTTGTATATGCTGTGGCTATATCCAGTGATTCAGAGTTAATCGTATCGGGAAGTGCAGATTAGACGGTGAGACTATGGGACGTCAAGACAGGTACCTGAAAGAACATGAGTGTTCACACTAGTTCTGTATGCGCTGTGGCTATATCCAGTGATTCAGAGTTAATCGTATCGGGAAGTGCAGATTAGACGGTGAGACTATGGGACGTCAAGACAGGTACCTGTAAGACCATGAGTGGTCACACTAGTTATGTATATGCTGTGGCTATATCCAGTGATTCAGAGTTAATCGTATCGGGAAGTGCAGATTAGACGGTGAGACTATGGGACGTCAAGACAGGTACCTGTAAGACCATGAGTGGTCACACTAGTGTTGTATATGCTGTGGCTATATCCAGTGATTCAGAGTTCATCGTATCGGGAAGTTATGATTAGACGGTGAGACTATGGGACGTCAAGACAGGTACCTGTAAGACCATGAGTGGTCACACTAGTGTTGTATATGCTGTGGCTATATCCAGTGATTCAGAGTTCATCGTATCGGGAAGTTATGATTATACGGTGAGACTATGGGACGTCAAGACAGGTACCTGTAAGACCATGAGTGGTCACACTAGTGTTGTATATGCTGTGGCTATATCCAGTGATTCAGAGTTCATCGTATCGGGAAGTTATGATTATACGGTGAGACTATGGGACGTCAAGACAGGTACCTGTAAGACCATGAGTGGTCACACTAGTGTTGTATATGCTGTGGCTATATCCAGTGATTCAGAGTTCATCGTATCGGGAAGTTATGATTAGACGGTGAGACTATGGGACGTCAAGACAGGTACCTGTAAGACCATGAGTGGTCACACTAGTGTTGTATATGCTGTGGCTATATCCAGTGATTCAGAGTTCATCGTATCGGGAAGTTATGATTATACGGTGAGACTATGGGACGTCAAGACAGGTACCTGTAAGACCATGAGTGGTCACACTAGTTATGTATATGCTGTGGCTATATCCAGTGATTCAGAGTTCATCGTATCGGGAAGTTATGATTATACGGTGAGACTATGGGACGTCAAGACAGGTACCTGTAAGACCATGAGTGGTCACACTAGTGTTGTATATGCTGTGGCTATATCCAGTGATTCAGAGTTAATCGTATCGGGAAGTGCAGATTAGACGGTGAGACTATGGGACGTCAAGACAGGTACCTGTAAGACCATGAGTGGTCACACTAGTTATGTATATGCTGTGGCTATATCCAGTGATTCAGAGTTAATCGTATCGGGAAGTGCAGATTAGACGGTGAGACTATGGGACGTCAAGACAGGTACCTGTAAGACCATGAGTAGTCACACTAGTTATTTATATAACTAGTGTGACTACTCATGGTCTTACAGGTACCTGTCTTGACGTCCCATAGTCTCACCGTCTAATCTGCACTTCCCGATACGATTAACTCTGAATCACTGGATATAGCCACAGCATATACATAACTAGTGTGACCACTCATGGTCTTACAGGTACCTGTCTTGACGTCCCATAGTCTCACCGTCTAATCTGCACTTCCGATACGATTAACTCTGAATCACTGGATATAGCCACAGCATATACAACACTAGTGTGACCACTCATGGTCTTACAGGTACCTGTCTTGACGTCCCATAGTCTCACCGTATATCATAACTTCCCGATACGATGAACTCTGAATCACTGGATATAGCCACAGCATATACATAACTAGTGTGACCACTCATGGTCTTACAGGTACCTGTCTTGACGTCCCATAGTCTCACCGTATAATCATAACTTCCCGATACGATGACTCTGAATCACTGGATATAGCCACAGCATATACAACACTAGTGTGACCACTCATGGTCTTACAGGTACCTGTCTTGACGTCCCATAGTCTCACCGTCTAATCATAACTTCCCGAATACGATGAACTCTGAATCACTGGATATAGCCACAGCATATACAACACTAGTGTGACCACTCATGGTCTTACAGGTACCTGTCTTGACGTCCCATAGTCTCACCGTATAATCATAACTTCCCGATACGATGAACTCTGAATCACTGGATATAGCCACAGCATATACAACACTAGTGTGACCACTCATGGTCTTACAGGTACCTGTCTTGACGTCCCATAGTCTCACCGTATAATCATAACTTCCCGATACGATGAACTCTGAATCACTGGATATAGCCACAGCATATACAACACTAGTGTGACCACTCATGGTCTTACAGGTACCTGTCTTGACGTCCCATAGTCCTCACCGTCTAATCATAACTTCCCGATACGATGAACTCTGAATCACTGGATATAGCCACAGCATATACAACACTAGGTGGACCACTCATGGTCTTACAGGTACCTGTCTTGACGTCCCATAGTCTCACCGTCCTAATCTGCACTTCCGATACGATTAACTCTGAATCACTGGATATAGCCACAGCATATACATAACTAGTGTGACCACTCATGGTCTTACAGGTACCTGTCTTGACGTCCCATAGTCTCACCGTCTAATCTGCACTTCCCGATACGATTAACTCTGAAGCACTGGATATAGCCACAGCGCATACAGAACTAGTGTGAACACTCATGTTCTTTCAGGTACCTGTCTTGACGTCCCATAGTCTCACCGTCTAATCTGCACTTCCCGATACGATTAACTCTGAATCACTGGATATAGCCACAGCATATACAACACTAGTGTGACCACTCATGGTCTTACAGGTACCTGTCTTGACGTCCCATAGTCTCACCGTCTAATCTGCACTTCCCGATACGATTAACTCTGAATCACTGGATATAGCCACAGCATATACATAACTAGTGGACCACTCATGGTCTTACAGGTACCTGTCTTGACGTCCCATAGTCTCACCGTCTAATCTGCACTTCCCGATACGATTAACTCTGAATCACTGGATATAGCCACAGCATATAAATAACTAGTGTGACCACTCATGGTCTTACAGGTACCTGTCTTGACGTCCCATAGTCTCACCGTCTAATCTGCCCCCCCCCCACTTCCGATACGATTAACTCTGAATCACTGGATATAGCCACAGCATGAACACCACTAGTGTGACCACTCATTGGTCTTACAGGTACCTGTCTTGACGTCCCATAGTCTCACCGTCTAATCATAACTTCCCGATACGATGAACTCTGAATCACTGGATATAGCCACAGCATGAACAACACTAGTGTGACCACTCATGGTCTTACAGGTACCTGTCTTGACGTCCCATAGTCTCACCGTCTAATCTGCACTTCCCGATACGATGAACTCTGAATCACTGGATATAGCCACAGCATATACATAACTAGTGTGACCACTCATGGTCTTACAGGTACCTGTCTTGACGTCCCATAGTCTCACCGTCTAATCATAACTTCCCGATACGATGAACTCTGAATCACTGGATATAGCCACAGCATATACAACACTAGTGTGACCACTCATGGTCTTACAGGTACCTGTCTTGGACGGTCCCATAGTCTCACCGTCTAATCTGCACTTCCCGATACGATTAACTCTGAATCACTGGATATAGCCACAGCATATACAACACTAGTGTGACCACTCATGGTCTTACAGGTACCTGTCTTGACGTCCCATAGTCTCACCGTCTAATCTGCACTTCCGATACGATTAACTCTGAATCACTGGATATAGCCACAGCGCATACAGAACTAGTGTGAACACTCATGTTCTTTCAGGTACCTGTCTTGACGTCCCATAGTCTCACCGTCTAATCTGCACTCCCGATACGATTAACTCTGAATCACTGGATATAGCCACAGCATATACATAACTAGTGTGACCACTCATGGTCTTACAGGTACCTGTCTTGACGTCCCATAGTCTCACCGTCTAATCTGCACTTCCGATACGATTAACTCTGAATCACTGGATATAGCCACAGCATATACATAACTAGTGTGACCACTCATGGTCTTACAGGTACCTGTCTTGACGTCCCATAGTCTCACCGTCTAATCTGCACTTCCCGATACGATTAACTCTGAATCACTGGATATAGCCACAGCATATACATAACTAGTGTGACCACTCATGGTCTTACAGGTACCTGTCTTGACGTCCCATAGTCTCACCGTATAATCATAACTTCCGATACGATGAACTCTGAATCACTGGATTATAGCCACAGCATATACAACACTAGTGTGACCACTCATGGTCTTACAGGTACCTGTCTTGACGTCCCATAGTCTCACCGTCTAATCTGCACTTCCGATACGATTAACTCTGAATCACTGGATATAGCCACAGCATATACAACACTAGTGTGACCACTCATGGTCTACAGGTACCTGTCTTGACGTCCCATAGTCTCACCGTATAATCTGCACTTCCCGATACGATTAACTCTGAATCACTGGATATAGCCACAGCATATACAACACTAGTGTGACCACTCATGGTCTTACAGGTACCTGTCTTGACGTCCCATAGTCTCACCGTATAATCATAACTTCCCGATACGATGAACTCTGAATCACTGGATATAGCCACAGCATATACAACACTAGTGTGACCACTCATGGTCTTACAGGTACCTGTCTTGACGTCCCATAGTCTCACCGTATAATCATAACTTCCCGATACGATGAACTCTGAATCACTGGATATAGCCACAGCATATACAACACTATGTGGACCACTCATTGGTCTTACAGTACCTGTCTTGACGTCCCATAGTCTCACCGTCTAATCTGCACTTCCCGATACGATTAACTCTGAATCACTGGATATAGCCACAGCATATACATAACTAGTGTGACCACTCATGGTCTTACAGGTACCTGTCTTGACGTCCCATAGTCTCACCGTATAATCATAACTTCCCGATACGATGAACTCTGGAATCACTGGATATAGCCACAGCATATACAACACTAGTGTGACCACTCATGGTCTTACAGGTACCTGTCTTGACGTCCCATAGGTCTCACCGTCTAATCTGCACTTCCCGATACGATTAACTCTGAATCACTGGATATAGCCACAGCATATACAACACTAGTGTGACCACTCATGGTCTTACAGGTACCTGTCTTGACGTCCCATAGTCTCACCGTCTAATCTGCACTTCCCGATACGATTAACTCTGAATCACTGGATATAGCCACAGCATATACATAACTAGTGTGACCACTCATGGTCTTACAGGTACCTGCCTTGACGTCCCATAGTCTCACCGTCTTATCATAACTTCCCGATTTGATTAACTCTGAATCACTGGATATAGCCACAGAATATACAACACTAGTGTGACCACTCATGGTCTTACAGGTACCTGTCTTGACGTCCCATAGTCTCACCGTATAGTCATAACTTCCCGATACGATTAACTCTGAATCACTGGATATAGCCACAGCATATACAACACTAGTGTGACCACTCATGGTCTTACAGGTACCTGTCTTGACGTCCCATAGTCTCACCGTCTTATCATAACTTCCCGATACGATGAACCTGAATCACTGGATATAGCCACAGCATGAACAACACTAGTGTGACCCACTCATGGTCTTACAGGTACCTGTCTTGACGTCCCATAGTCTCACCGTCTAATCATAACTTCCCGATACGATGAACTCTGAATCACTGGATATAGCCACAGCATATACATAACTAGTGTGACCACTCATGGTCGTACAGGTACCTGTCTTGACGTCCCATAGTCTCACCGTATAATCATAACTTCCCGATACGATGAACTCTGAATCACTGGATATAGCCACAGCATATACAACACGAGTGTGACCACTCATGGTCTTACAGGGTACCTGTCTTGACGTCCCATAGTCTCACCGTCTAATCATACTTCCCGATACGATGAACTCTGAATCACTGGATATAGCCACAGCATATACAACACTAGTGTGACCACTCATGGTCTTACAGGTACCTGTCTTGACGTCCCATAGTCTCACCGTCTTATCATAACTTCCCGATACGATGAACTCTGAATCACTGGATATAGCCACAGCATATACAACACTAGTGTGACCACTCATGGTCTTACAGGTACCTGTCTTGACGTCCCATAGTCCTCACCGTATAATCATAACTTCCGATACGATGAACCTCTGAATCACTGGATATAGCCACAGCATATACATAACTAGTGTGACCACTCATGGTCTTACAGGTACCTGTCTTGACGTCCCATAGTCTCACCGTCTTATCATAACTTCCCGATACGATGAACTCTGAATCACTGGATATAGCCACAGCATATACAACACTAGTGTGACCACTCATGGTCTTACAGGTACCTGTCTTGACGTCCCATAGTCTCACCGTATAATCATAACTTCCCGATACGATGAACTCTGAATCACTGGATATAGCCACAGCATATACAACACTAGTGTGACCACTCATGGTCTTACAGGTACCTGTCTTGACGTCCCATAGTCTCACCGTATAATCATAACTTCCCGATACGATGAACTCTGAATCACTGGATATAGCCACAGCATATACATAACTAGTGTGACCACTCATGGTCTTACAGGTACCTGTCTTGACGTCCCATAGTCTCACCGTCTAATCTGCACTTCCCGATACGATTAACTCTGAATCACTGGATATAGCCACAGCATATACATAACTAGTGTGACCACTCATGGTCTTACAGGTACCTGTCTTGACGTCCCATAGTCTCACCGTATAATCAGAACTTCCCGATACGATGAACTCTGAATCACTGGATATAGCCACAGCATATACAACACTAGTGTGACCACTCATGGTCTTACAGGTACCTGTCTTGACGTCCCATAGTCTCACCGTATAATCTGCACTTCCCGATACGATGAACTCTGAATCACTGGATATAGCCACAGCATGAACAACACTAGTGTGACCACTCATGGTCTTACAGGTACCTGTCCTTGACGTCCCATAGGTCTCACCGTATAATCTGCACTTCCCGATACGATTAACTCTGAATCACTGGATATAGCACAGCATATACATAACTAGTGTGACCACTCATGGTCTTACAGGTACCTGTCTTGACGTCCCATAGTCTCACCGTCTAATCTGCACTTCCCGATACGAGTAACTCTGAATCACTGGATATAGCCACAGCATGAACAACAATAGTGTGACCACTCATGGTCTTACAGGTACCTGTCTTGACGTCCCATAGTCTCACCGGTCTAATCATAACTTCCCGATACGATGAACTCTGAATCACTGGATATAGCCACAGCATGAACAACACTAGTGTGACCACTCATGGTCTTACAGGTACCTGTCTTGACGTCCCATAGTCTCACCGTCTAATCTGCACTTCCCGATACGATGAACTCTGAATCACTGGATATAGCCACAGCATATACATAACTAGTGTGACCACTCATGGTCTTACAGGTACCTGTCTTGACGTCCCATAGTCTCACCGTATAATCTGCACTTCCCATACGATGAACTCTGAATCACTGGATATAGCCACAGCATGAACAACACTAGTGTGACCACTCATGGTCTTACAGGTACCTGTCTTGACGTCCCATAGTCTCACCGTCTAATCTGCACTTCCCGATACGATTAACTCTGAATCACTGGATATAGCCACAGCATATACAACACTAGTGTGACCACTCATGGTCTTACAGGTACCTGTCTTGACGTCCCATAGTCTCACCGTCTAATCTGCACTTCCCGATACGATTAACTCTGAATCACTGGATATAGCCACAGCGCATACAGAACTAGTGTGAACACTCATGTTCTTTTCAGGTACCTGTCTTGACGTCCCATAGTCTCACCGTCTAATCTGCACTTCCCGATACGATTAACTCTGAATCACTGGATATAGCCACAGCATATACATAACTAGTGTGACCACTCATGGTCTTACAGGTACCTGTCTTGACGTCCCATAGTCTCACCGTCTAATCTGCACTTCCCGATACCGATTAACTCTGAATCACTGGATATAGCCACAGCATATACATAACTAGTGTGACCACTCATGGTCTTACAGGTACCTGTCTTGACGTCCCATAGTCTCACCGTCTAATCTGCACTTCCCGATACGATGAACTCTGAATCACTGGATATAGCCACAGCATATACAACACTAGTGTGACCACTCATGGTCTTACAGGTACCTGTCTTGACGTCCCATAGTCTCACCGTCTAATCTGCACTTCCCGATACGATTAACTCTGAATCACTGGATATAGCCACAGCATATACAACACTAGTGTGACCACTCATGGTCTTACAGGTACCTGTCTTGACGTCCCATAGTCTCACCGTCTAATCATAACTTCCCGATACGATTAACTCTGAATCACTGGATATAGCCACAGCATATACAACACTAGTGTGACCACTCATGGTCTTACAGGTACCTGTCTTGGACGTCCCATAGTCTCACCGTCTTATCATAACTTCCCGATACGATGAACTCTGAATCACTGGATATAGCCACAGCATATACAACACTAGTGTGACCACTCATGGTCTTACAGGTACCTGTCTTGACGTCCCATAGTCTCACCGTATAATCATAACTTCCCGATACGATGAACTCTGAATCACGGATATAGCCACAGCATATACAACACTAGTGTGACCACTCATGGTCTTACAGGTACCTGTCTTGACGTCCCATAGTCTCACCGTCTAATCTGCACTTCCCGATACGATGAACTCTGAATCACTGGATATAGCCACAGCATATACAACACTAGTGTGACCACTCATGGTCTTACAGGTACCTGTCCTTGACGTCCCATAGTCTCACCGTATAATCTGCACTTCCCGATACGATTAACTCTGAATCACTGGATATAGCCACAGCATATACATAACTAGTGTGACCACTCATGGTCTTACAGGTACCTGTCTTGACGTCCCATAGTCTCACCGTATAATCTGCACTTCCCGATACGATGAACTCTGAATCACTGGATATAGCCACAGCATGAACAACACTAGTGTGACCACTCATGTCTTACAGGTACCTGTCTTGACGTCCCATAGTCTCACCGTCTAATCTGCACTTCCCGATACGATTAACTCTGAATCACTGGATATAGCCACAGCATATACATAACTAGTGTGACCACTCATGGTCTTACAGGTACCTGCCTTGACGTCCCATAGTCTCACCGTCTTATCATAACTTCCGATTTGATTAACTCTGAATCACTGGATATAGCCACAGAATATACAACACTAGTGTGACCACTCATGGTCTTACAGGTACCTGTCTTGACGTCCCATAGTCTCACCGTATAATCATAACTTCCGATACGATGAACTCTGAATCACTGATATAGCCACAGCATATACAACACTAGTGTGACCACTCATGGTCTTACAGGTACCTGTCTTGACGTCCCATAGTCTCACCGTCTTATCATAACTTCCGATACGATGAACTCTGAATCACTGGATATAGCCACAGCATGAACAACACTAGTGTGACCACTCATGGTCTTACAGGTACCTGTCTTGACGTCCCATAGTCTCACCGTATAATCATAACTTCCCGATACGATGAACTCTGAATCACTGGATATAGCCACAGCATATACATAACTAGTGTGACCACTCAGGGTCTTACAGGTACCTGTCTTGACGTCCCATAGTCTCACCGGTATAATCATAACTTCCCGATACGATGAACTCTGAATCACTGGATATAGCCACAGCATATACAACACTAGTGTGACCACTCATGGTCTTACAGGTACCTGTCTTGACGTCCCATAGTCTCACCGTCTAATCTGCACTTCCCGATACGATTAACTCTGAATCACTGGATATAGCCACAGCATATACATAACTAGTGTGACCACTCATGGTCTTACAGGTACCTGTCTTGACGTCCCATAGTCTCACCGCTAATCTGCACTTCCCGATACGATTAACTCTGAATCACTGGATATAGCCACAGTATATAAATAACTAGTGTGACCACTCATGGTCTTACAGGTACCTGTCTTGACGTCCCATAGTCTCACCGTATAATCATAACTTCCCGATACGATTAACTCTGAATCACTGGATATAGCCACAGCATATACATAACTAGTGTGACCACTCATGGTCTTACAGGTACCTGTCTTGACGTCCCATAGTCTCACCGTATAATCTGCACTTCCCGATACGATGAACTCTGAATCACTGGATATAGCCACAGCATGAACAACACTAGTGTGACCACTCATGGTCTTACAGGTACCTGTCTTGACGTCCCATAGTCTCACCGTATAATCTGCACTTCCCGATACGATTAACTCTGAATCACTGGATATAGCCACAGCATATACATAACTAGTGTGACCACTCATGGTCTTACAGGTACCTGTCTTGACGTCCCATAGTCTCACCGTCTAATCTGCACTTCCCGATACGATTAACTCTGAATCACTGATATAGCCACAGCATATACATAACTAGTGTGACCACTCATGTCTTACAGGTACCTGTCTTGACGTCCCATAGTCTCACCGTCTAATCTGCACTTCCCGATACGATTAACTCTGAATCACTGGATATAGCCACAGCATGAACAACACTAGTGTGACCACTCATGGTCTTACAGGTACCTGTCTTGACGTCCCATAGTCTCACCGTCTAATCTGCACTTCCCGATACGATTAACTCTGAATCACTGGATATAGCCACAGCATATACATAACTAGTGTGACCACTCATGGTCTTACAGTACCTGTCTGACGTCCCATAGTCTCACCGTCTAATCTGCACTTCCCGATACGATTAACTCTGAATCACTGGATATAGCCACAGCATATACATAACTAGTGTGACCACTCATGGTCTTACAGGTACCTGTCTTGACGTCCCATAGTCTCACCGTATAATCATAACTTCCCGATACGATGAACTCTGAATCACTGGATATAGCCACAGCATATACAACACTAGTGTGACCACTCATGGTCTTACAGGTACCTGTCTTGACGTCCCATAGTCTCACCGTCTAATCTGCACTTCCCGATACGATTAACTCTGAATCACTGGATATAGCCACAGCATATACAACACTAGTGTGACCACTCATGGTCTTACAGGTACCTGTCTTGACGTCCCATAGTCTCACCGTATAATCTGCACTTCCCGATACGATTAACTCTGAATCACTGGATATAGCCACAGCATATACAACACTAGTGTGACCACTCATGGTCTTACAGGTACCTGTCTTGACGTCCCATAGTCTCACCGTATAATCATAACTTCCCGATACGATGAACTCTGAATCACTGGATATAGCCACAGCATATACAACACTAGTGTGACCACTCATGGTCTTACAGGTACCTGTCTTGACGTCCCATAGTCTCACCGGTATAATCATAACTTCCCGATTACGATGAACTCTGAATCACTGGATATAGCCACAGCATATACAACACTAGTGTGACCACTCATGGTCTTACAGGTACCTGTCTTGACGTCCCCATAGTCTCACCGTATAATCATAACTTCCCGATACGATGAACTCTGAATCACTGGATATAGCCACAGCATATACAACACTAGTGTGACCACTCATGGTCTTACAGGTACCTGTCTTGACGTCCCATAGTCTCACCGTCTAATCTGCACTTCCCGATACGATTAACTCTGAATCACTGGGATATAGGCCACAGCATATACAACACTAGTGTGACCACTCATGGTCTTACAGGTACCTGTCTTGACGTCCCATAGTCTCACCGTATAATCTGCACTTCCCGATACGATTAACTCTGAATCACTGGATATAGCCACAGCATATACAACACTAGTGTGACCACTCATGGTCTTACAGGTACCTGTCTTGACGTCCCATAGTCTCACCGTATAATCATAACTTCCCGATACGATGAACTCTGAATCACTGGATATAGCCACAGCATATACTACACTAGTGGTGACCACTCATGGTCTTACAGGTACCTGTCTTGACGTCCCATAGTCTCACCGTCTAATCTGCACTTCCCGATACGATGAACTCTGAATCACTGGGATATAGCCACAGCATATACATAACTAGTGTGACCACTCATGGTCTTACAGGTACCTGTCGTGACGTCCCATAGTCTCACCGTATAATCATAACTTCCCGATACGATTAACTCTGAATCACTGGATATAGCCACAGCATGAACAACACTAGTGTGACCACTCATGGTCTTACAGGTACCTGTCTTGACGTCCCATAGTCTCACCGTATAATCTGCACTTCCCGATACGATGAACTCTGAATCACTGGATATAGCCACAGCATGAACAACACTAGTGTGACCACTCATGGGTCTTACAGGTACCTGTCTTGACGTCCCATAGTCTCACCGTCTAATCTGCACTTCCCGATACGATGAACTCTGAATCACTGGATATAGCCACAGCATATACAACACTAGTGTGACCACTCATGGTCTTACAGGTACCTGCCTTGACGTCCCATAGTCTCACCGTCTTATCATAACTTCCCGATTTGATTAACTCTGAATCACTGGATATAGCCACAGAATATACAACACTAGTGTGACCACTCATGGTCTTACAGGTACCTGTCCTTGACGTCCCATAGTCTCACCGTATAATCATAACTTCCCGATACGATTAACTCTGAATCACTGGATATAGCCACAGCATATACATAACTAGTGTGACCACTCATGGTCTTACAGGTACCTGTCTTGACGTCCCATAGTCTCACCGTTAATCTGCACTTCCCGATACGATGAACTCTGAATCACTGGATATAGCCACAGCATATACATAACTAGTGTGACCACTCATGGTCTTACAGGTACCTGTCTTGACGTCCCATAGTCTCACCGTAGAATCATAACTTCCCGATACGATTAACTCTGAATCACTGGATATAGCCACAGCATATACATAACTAGTGTGACCACTCATGGTCTTACAGGACCTGTCTTGACGTCCCATAGTCTCACCGTCTAATCTGCACTTCCCGATACGATTAACTCTGAATCACTGGATATAGCCACAGCATATACATAACTAGTGTGACCACTCATGGTCTTACAGGTACCTGTCTTGACGTCCCATAGTCTCACCGTCTAATCTGCACTTCCCGATACGATTAACTCTGAATCACTGGATATAGCCACAGCATATACAACACTAGTGTGACCACTCATGGTCTTACAGGTACCTGTCTTGACGTCCCATAGTCTCACCGTCTAATCTGCACTTCCCGATACGATTAACTCTGAATCACTGGATATAGCCACAGTATATAAATAACTAGTGTGACCACTCATGGTCTTACAGGTACCTGTCTTGACGTCCC